>ML778542.1:536594-597199 GCA_009831015.1 Picea engelmannii | reverse complement strand
TGACGCGGAGGTCTCGTCCTTGGTGCAACCACCCAATGGTGTATGGTTGTGGGTGTGTTGTGGTTGGCAAGCCCAGCCGCTTCACGAACTCTACCGAGATGAGGTTCTTCTGGCTCCTGTTGTCAACAATGAACTGCAACGGGAAACCCTTTACCCACATCTTGGAATGGAAGAGACGCTCTGCCTCCTCTGGATCTTCTGGTTCCTCCTTTTGGATCTTCGTGGTGGCAATGGTGGCGTTGGGCTCCGCATCGATAATCTGCTTCCCCCTGTCATTCCCCTTGTCAGGTTCTGATTCAGAGTCGGAGCATGCATCTGATTCAGAAGCCTTCATCTCGGCTACCAGTGACTGCTTGGCCTGACACTCACTTGTGTTGTGAGTGGAGCTCTTATGGAACTCACACCACTTCCTCGTGTCCTTTTTTGGCTTCGTGGTGTTGTTCTTTGCTTGTGGCTTTGGTGGGTTGTCCTAGGCTACCCCGCCTTGGCTTGGTCCTTTGTTCTGCGGTTTGGGGGTACCTTTCCCTTGCTTCTGATTTGCAGGCCCAAAGTCTCGCCTCTTTTGTTTGAACTTCTGCTCAATCTTGGCAGCATATCGGTATGCCACACCAAGCGAGGAGATGTCGAGGAACTCCATTTCCTCCTGAATATATCTGTGAAGACAACTCTGGTACTTTAACACCAAATGTTTCTCTGAATCTTTGATACCCAACTTTGTGCGTAGGGTATGAAACAGATTCGTCATCTCATGCACATCTTGGTCCCTTTGTTGCCGCATCATAGTCCATTGTATGTATTTGTCCTCGTAGCTCCCCACGGGATAATATTGTTCCTTGATGGCATCTCGAAAATAATTCCAAGTGGGTGCGGCCAAGAACAGAGAGGGTTCTCCCTCGTCCTGTTGCTCCGAGTAGGTTTCCCACCAGTCCTTGACATGGGGGGCGGCTTTGAGGAGTGCAAAAATAATCTTTTCTCGGTCGAAAAAGTCATGAATCGATAAATATCCTTCTAACAGATTCAACCATCTATCTACGACATCTGCATCTATTTGGCCCTCAAATATGGGAATGTCAAAGTTTACTTGTACCTTAAAAGGAGTGGCGCCCCCAGAGTGGTTGTTGGATGTCGATGCGTCGCCAGTGGGAATCCGTTGAAGAATCTGGGCAAAGTTGTCCATCATCACGTTCCTTTGTTTCTCGAGGGCCTTCTCGAGCAACATTTTGATAGGATCTCCTGCTCCCTCATCTTTCTTTTCTTCCCCCATGGGAATTCGTCGGGGTTTGCGAGGCTGATCTTGCAAAGGTTCAACCAGATCGAGCCCCAACTCCTTATATCTCGACCTCGTTGGGGACATGCAAAGAAGGATCGAGAATGAGCAGACCACTCTGATACCACTGATCCGGATTTATGTAGGAACACAATGAAATACAGAAATACACATAAACGCAGAGATGCAGGGAAAATAAGACTTCATTTCATTAATAACAAATGACTGAAATATGTTTACAGACAGAATGGAAATAAACTAGCTAGGGCGCTGGTAGCTTATCTATGAGAAGAGATGTGGCGGCTACTGGCCTCTGAACTGTGTTACAATGAGGCTCGAAGGCCTATTATTATTGCGAAACAATGGAAAACCCTAAACATCCAAAGACCTAACCCTAGGAGATGAAACACCAAGACAATGGGCCCCGTTTGGGTAAGTTGGTACATCAACTTCCCGGGGACGTAACTTTGGTATACGATCTCTGTTTGACGCGTTCCATACCTCGTTAGAAATATCTATCCGAGGAATACAACTTTTGGGTGAGCAACATGATCTATGATCCATGTTGCTCCCCGTTTTCCCAAAAAATGTCATTTAAGGCCTCAAAACGGCTCCGGAAGTTCAGGACCCGAAAAACTGCTAAAAATAGTAAACTGTGTGGAAACTGAAAAACTGAAAGAAGCAATGGTGGGGGTCCAAGTGGAATAGGTGGGTGGCTACCAATATCCACCTAGATCATGCCAGGATTGGAAAATTCAACATGGTATCAGAGCTCTCATTCTAGGAGAAAGCCAAATTTCAAATCCATGACAGTTGTCAACAGATCTATAACCAATAGTCAGAAATCAAGGGTTCGATTATAGGGAAACAATTGTATTGAAGCATAACTAGGGTTTGTAGTCGTACGAAGTTGTATGTGGGTTGCAGTAGGAAAAGGTGCGTACATACGTGGGTTTCAGTGCAAAGGCGCGTACAAGATCGCACAGGTCAGTACAGGGGTAGTTTCAGTAGTAGGTTATTTCCAAGGTAGATCATCATATCTAAGGGATGGCAACAACAAGTCTGAGATTTGAAGACAGATTGGATGGAGCATCAAACTTTCTATCTTGGAAAGCAAGATTTACTTTGCTAATCGCTGAGAATTCACAGGTAATGTTTGTGAGAGTGGAATTCAGAGTTTGCACTGCAATAGAATTTATTTGATTTGTCAATGTTTCGAGCCCACTGATGTGGCTCTTCATCGAGACAAAAGACGAATTGTCAAGATAAGGAGTAGAGATGTGTATTCATAAATATTGTTGTAACTTGTGTTTTTTATAGCAGCCGACCTTGATTTAAGTTGTTATCATTATTATGATTATCATTATTAGTATTATAAGTACTATTACATTATTATTATTGTGTTTATTTGATTTGATTTATTTATATTTTTTTATAGATTTAACCATTTAATCAACTTATGTCCATTCCTTATAGTTTTATTTTAACCTTATCTTTGGGATTTAATGTTCTTATGGTTTGGTGCAGGAGACGTCATTCCACAATATGAAGGATATGTAAAAATGAAGGCTGACTGCTACAAAAAACACAAGTTATAGCAATATTTATGAATACACTTCTCTACTCCTTAGCTTGACAATTTGTCTTTTGTCTCAATGAAGAGCCACAACAATGGGCTCAAAACGTTGACAAATCAAATGAATTATATCGTAGTGAAAACTCTGAATTCCACTCTCACAAGAGTTACTTTGGTTTTGAAGGAATTTGACTTTTGGGAGATTGTGGACAAAGTAGTTCTTCCATCGTCATATATGCAAGATTTGGTAGTTCACCTGTAGAAGGAGATCAAAGCCCAGTGGGTAATCTTGGATTCAATGAAGGATCATATAATTCCTCACTTATCTAAGAAGAAGACAACCAAAGATATGTTTGATTCCTTGGTAGGATCATTCCAGAGTGATAACATGAATAGGAAGATGGTCGTAAGAAATAAACTCAAATCTTTGTAGATGTCTAGATCTAAAATTTGTATCCATAAAGATATTCAAGAGGAGTCTAAAGAAAACAAGCAGGGAAGTAGTGATGAGAACTTGGCCCTTATCAATAAGATAAAGAATGGCAAAGGAAAGGGTTCCAACAAGAACGATAACATTGATGGAGGAACATCACAACCAAGGAAGAAGAAGGACTTGAGTAAAATCAAGTGCTTAGCATGTCATAAGAATGGACATTATGCATATTATTGTTCAAAGAAGAAGAAAGGAAGAGAAACGACATAGACAACAACATCAACAGAGATGTAGCTAGATGAGTTTGTAGCGAAGTTTGAGAAGGATTTCTCACTAGTTTCTTGCCTTTCTACTAGCACAACCATCAGGAGTGCATGGTCCTTGGACAATGGTGCATCTCATCATATGACATAAGCATGGTAGTTATTCAACATTTTGATGGAGAAGGACTTAGGGATCCATGTGGAGCTTGGTGATGATGTCAAGTATGCAGTGAAGGGTGAGGGGACTATTTCGCTCCAACTTGAGTCAGGAGGTTTGTTTGATGCCCAAGATGTGCTTTATGTAATAGGATTGAAGAAGAACTTGATCTCAGTCTCAGTTATGGAGGACAAGGGTTTTTTAGTTACTTTTCAAAGAGGGTAGGTCCTCATACGTCTAGAGAAAACTAGCCTAGACACAACAATGGTCATTAGGGTTAGAGAGGATAACTTATACAGGTTGATAGGAAATCATGTTCAGGATTTGGTACATGAAAATGATAACTTATGTGAGCTATGGAATAGGAGGTTGGGACACCTACACTACAAAGCATTAGTGATTCTGAGGGATATTGTTACATGTCTTTCAAAGTTTAGTGTTGAGCAACTAGGAGTGTGCAGAGGGTGTGAACTTGGCAAGAATGCCAAGGATGATTTTCCAAGAAGTAAGAGTAGGTCCAAGGGGATATTGGATCTTATACATTCATATGTGAGTGGACCGATGTCAGTAGTATTAGTGCAATGAGCGTCATATTATGAGGCATTTATTAATGACTTTTCTAGGAAAATCTATATCTTCTTTATGAAGACCAATGATGAGGTCTTCAATTGGTTTTAGAAGTTCAAGGACCATGTGAAGAACCAGACAAGAAATAATATCAAGGTCTTGAGGTTGGATAATGGGGGAGAGTACACCTCCAATGACTTCAAGGATTTCTACAAGGGGGTGGTGATAAAGGGGGTGGTGATCAAGAGGGAGTTGAGAGTCTCATACAACCCTCAGCATAATGGGGTTGCAAAGAGAAATAACTAGTCCATCTTTGATTTTGCCAAGGCTATGATACATGACCAAGAGTTGCCTATGTTTCTTTGGGCAGAGTCATGTAACACTACAATATATGTGCAAAATAGGAGTCATCATAGGATATTGGGGGACAAGACTCTAGAGGAGGCATTCTCAAGAGTGAAGCCAAAGATAGGACACTTGAGGATCTTTGGTTGTCCATTCTACATCCATGTGCCTATGGAGAAGAGGACAAAGTTGGAGTCTTCAGGACATAAGGGTATATTTGTGGGGTACAATGAGACCTCAAAAGCTTATAGGATCTTCATACCAACATAGAGGAAGAAAATTTTGAGCAGAAATGTTAAGTTCGAGGAGAAATTGGCATCTAGGAAATATCAGGAGTCATCAATAGTGACATAGGACAAGGAGCATCGGGCTCCAAAGGATGAGAAACGGTAAATGACTTCTCAAGTGGTTAGATTTCAGGTGAGGAGGAGGAGTTATCCCCTACCATTTCTGTGAGGAGACCTAGTTGGTTATTGCAAACATTGAGGGATATTGGTGAGGCGCCTAGGAGTGAAATCAGGGAGAGAAAGCCTCCAAGGAAGTTTCCTAACTATATGGTGCTTATGAGTAGCATCATTGATGTTGAGCCTTCCATATTTGAGGAATTGGCATATCAACAGTTTTGGTAGGATGCCATGGTGGAGGAGTACACCTCTATCATGAGGAATGATGTTTGGGACATAGTGTCGAGACCAGAAGGGAAGTCAATGGTGAGTTCCAGGTGGCTTTACAATCAAGCATGCTGCAAATGGTAGCATCAAGAAGTTCAAGGTGAGGTTCATGGAAAGAGGGTTCTCCCAGAGAGAGGGAGTGGACTACGAGGATACATTTTCTCCAATTGCTAGGTATGCTTCTATTCAATTCGTTATTTCTATTGCTTCGGTTATGAGGTGGAGGATTCATTGGATGGATGTGAATACATATTTCCTCATCGGGATCATTGAGGAGGAAGTATATATAGAGCAACCTCATGGCTTTGAGGTACATGGGAGGGACTCTCATGTGTGTAGACTTAAGAAAGCCTTGTATGAACTGAAACATGCACCCAGGGCATGGTATTCCAAGATTGATGGATACTTGCAGAGTATGGGCTTTACCAAGACTGAGGCAGATCCTAACTTGTACTTCATACTTGTTGGGATGGATCCGCTTATCTTGGTGTTGTATGTGGATGATTTGTTTCTCACATATGTAGAGGAGCTTATAACATGGTGCAAATCATATTTGTCTACAAAGTTTGAGATGAAGGACATTGGCTTGATGCATTGTTTCTTGGGGTTAGAGGTATGACAAATATCGAGAGAGATATTCATTGTTCAAGGGAAGTACATAGTGGAGATCTTGAGGAGATTCAAGATGGAGGATTGTAGACCAATGGCTACACATATGATTACCAACCTAAAGAAGGTTTTCACTTCAGATTCAAAGTTGGTGGATCTCAAGGTATACAGGCAGTTGATAGGGTCCTTTATCTATTTGGTCAACATCGTGCTAGATATGTGTTTTGTTGTGAACACCTTGAGTCAGTTTATGGTGGAGTCGAGGTATATGCATTTGATAGTAGTGAAGCATGTGCTCAGGTACTTGAGAGGTATAGTGGAGTATGGGTTGAGGTATCTTGGAGGTGATGGAGTGAGGTTGGAGGTATATTCAGAATCAGATTGGGAAAGGAGTACAATGGATAGGAAGAACACCTCAGGGTGTCGCTTCAACTTGGGATTAGCAATGGTTACATGGTTCAACAAGAAGGAGAATTCTATAGCACTCAGTTCAACAGAGGCAGAGTATATGGCAACGAGTATGGCTAGTTGTGAAGCCATTTGGCTTCACAAATTGCTTACAAGTTTATTTGATTAGAAGTTGGAGCCTACGATGATATATTGTGATAATCAGAGTTGTATCAAAATCTTTGAGAATCCAGTATTCCATGACAAGTCCAAGCATATTGAGATCAAATATCATTTCATCCAAGACAAGATCCAAAAGGGAGTAGTCAAACTTCAGTATGTTTCCACAGATGAGAGGGTTGGAGATATTTTGACCAAACCCTTGGTTAAAGGGAAGTTGATGTTCTTCGGGGACAAACTTGGAGTGATGCATAATACCTTCCTCGCTAAGAGTGAGTGTTGATGTTTGTAGCATTGGACAAGTACTTCTGCATAGCTCTTAGTGTCTAAACGTGTGGAAGTCATCCAAATCCTTCTACCTTCATATATTACTTTACTTAAAGGAATTATTAAAGTAAAGTGTTTTTATTAATTAGTTTAGTTTATTTAATGAAATGCTAAAATTATTAGCATTAGTGAATTAAATATTAGCCATAGATCTCAAGTGAGGTGAGATTTAATCTCAGCCATCAATCACTTTGGAGATTAGGGTTAGGTCATAACTCAATATTATAAAAGCAAGGCTAGGGTAAAGGAGGAAGGGTGGTTGTTTTGACATAGAGCAGAGAATGATTTTTTCTCAAGAAGATCTTGGATAGGCGGAGAAGGACCTTCATCTAGAGATTAGTATAGGTCAGGGAGAAGAGAGAATGGGGGTAGACGCAAGGAGTTCTGGTATAATGGAGCTGCAACAACAGGGTCACGTTGTACACAAATTTTCATACAGTCTTTGTGTGTGTGTGTATGCAGGTTTTAGTGGATACAAGTGTGTATACGCAAGTTTGCTTAAGGAAAGGCACACACATCTCGAAAAATGTGAAAGTTTGGGGTCATACAACAAACCATGAGTTGCTAGAGTTTGCAAGTGTTGTCTAAAGTTTTTTGTATTTCTTAGTGGGCCATTTTCCTAGTAAGGGAGCCCATGTAAGCTTTGAAGTTATTTGAATGATAAGCTTAGTTGATGCACGTAATATCTTTATGTATTGTGTATGAGATTTTGGTTTACAGTATTGCTTCCGCTATTTATTTGAGTTGATTATTCCAACAAGTGTATTCGATTTTGTGAGCTGCTAATTTGATTTACAATAAGGAAATCACTAGATAACAAGATACATGGGTGCCGAGATTGGAAAATTCAACGAGGGTTTAGTCTCATACCTATTGAAACCCTAGAGGGTCCAAGGAGAAAGAGAGAAATGATAACACCAAGGGAATGACAAACGAGAGATGCCATGATATTAAGGGTGGATTTGGGGTCCACAATGACATGATTTATCATGAAATTATTTAAACGAATCTCAATAAAAAATGAGTTGACTACATTAGCCTTCCTCTCTATAGTAGATGGGATGTAGAAAGGTCAAAGGAAAGAGAAGGGCCTTGAGCTTGAGTGAGCTTGGGAATGAATTCAAACAAGGATGCAATCATGTGGGCCCTTTAGTTAGGGACACCCTAAGGATATCCATGAAGGAAATCTAGGAGGTGTGAGAAGAGAGGCTCTGGACAAGGGAGGAAGAGGATGTTGAGGAGGCCCAAGTTTAGATAGCTAGAGGAGGAGAAATGATGAGAGTTTTTTTGTTGGTTGTGAGAAATGACCCTTATCCAATGAGAAGGAAAAGTCCCTTTGAGTTCAAAGGTTAAGGGGTGGCTTTATCATAGGTTGGTCTAGAAAGAGGCCCATCTAATGAACCAAAAGGATGATATCAAGGTCAATGAGGTTGACAAATAATCAGAAGAGAGGGCACAACCTCTTGGGATGGGAATCAGTCATGGATCCAATTCAATCAGGGGTGACCTTGAGTTTTCTTGGGGCCTTTTAGATCACAAGGACCCTCTCTGCAACCTTAGGGGGTTTCCTAGAGGAGGGATCTATGAGGGCCTTCCCCTTTTTCTTAGGGGAAGGAGGCAAAACTTGATCTTCTTCTTCATTAGGGGAATTGAAGGTGGGATTGGAGGAAACCTTATTTTTCTTTTTGGAAGGATATTGAAAGGAGGGTCATGGTCTAGTAGGGGGTTCTTGTATATCCCAAGCTTCACATTTTGTTCTACGACAATGAATTTTGGTTTAGAAGGTTGGTCAATTCAACCTTTTTCTGCATTCAATTATTTGAATTTTTTATTGTCTGAGGTATTGTGCATGTCTCACTTGTGGTACTTGCACCACACATCAGTGGTTGAGGTAGATGGGTAAGGTTTCTCCTTTCCTTTAGTATGAAGGATGGTTTGGATCTTAATTTTAACGAGGGTGCCTCTATCACCCCATTGCATGTTGCATTTTGTTGGAAACTTGGGCTTTAGGTTGTTTAGGTTTGCTCCCCCCCACAACAACTTTGATATAGGCATTCTCAATGCAAAGGAGGAGGTCGATGTCATGTTCTATTGATTAAGGGTCTTTGAGAATCACATTTTGGCCCTTTTCTCTTGTTTTATGGATTCTATGAAAATATCATAAAGGGTATCTTCTCTTATGTGTATTTATGCATAGCCTTACACCATTTACAACCGAGGAATAGATGTTCTTAATTTATGCATCCCATGAGAAAGAACAAGAATCTCAAAAATCCATTAAATGTGGCATAGGACCAATAGTTGGAAAGAGAGTGAAAGGCTCTTCTCAATGCCTCAAACAAAATATAAAATGAAGGTTTCCTTAAAGAGTTAAGGGAGAAAAAATGCTACCAATGACCTCCTTTCTATTACCATCCTCTGCAACTGCATATTTCACATCTCTTGACGATATCGTCTGAAACACATGGTAATGATCAGTACAACACATGGTAATGATCAGTACAGGCCATAAGAAACTTACAACGGTCAAAGACACAACCTTTAGATCTACCACAAGCAAAGTGGTAAGTCCATAGACGTCGATCAACTCGACACCCAATTGTTGTTCCAGGTCACCCACAACGGTCCTGAGAAATAGACCCCAGGACTCCACACAACACATTGTCGATGAACCCATACTCCAGCAATACCAAAATGGATATTGAGGGGACCCAAAAAGTAACCAAGCCAACCTAGATCATGTCCAAACCCATCAGACTTATGATACATCGGCTCCTCAGTAACAACCTGCAAGTCGCCATAAGCGTAGAGGGCAGACAGAATTAGCAGAAGGAAAGGAACAATTCCTTAGATCGTGACTCGACCACCAAAGCAGGCCCATGATGAGTGCCCGACATTGTAGGGAAAAACCAGACATAACAATAACGTGAGCAATTTCGCCATGAAAATAGATATCAGAACCGGAATTGCTAATCAGAAGAGCTAAGACTTTCACTGGGTTGAGCACGACGGAAGGGAGATTGAGCACGTTGGGATAAGGCGAGCGCCCCCAGTGCGTAAATGAGACCCCGCAGGGTTTGAACCTCTGACACAAATTCAACGACACCTCACCAACACGTCATGACCACAACCAAGTAGACGCAAAGCACAGTCATGGATGAGTGTAAAATGTTGAGATGGATGCCACGATCCCACGCATGTAATCACCAACCGATTAGCCAAACTGCATGCAACCAACCCATCATGAGTTATAATGCTAGCCACCATTGTTTCTGAGAAGTCACGGGTCCAATTATGATAATTCTCATGGACGAACGTGTCAGCAGCAAAGAGCATTCTCACGAACGAATTTGAGGTAAAGAATGTCGAGCACCATGGTCGTGATCCAATTTCCCTGTAAATATTGATAGAAGCTTCATTCTGGCGGAAAAAAAAAATGCTCCAGAAAACTCCATTTCCAAAAATGGAGATGGTTGCGAGGGGGACACGTTCCCTACGAAAGAGAGCAAGGTCGAAGGGGTTGGCCCAAGGCATATAGAATGGAGTAAGCTAACTACACTACCTTTTGGGATTCCGATCGACGAAGAACATCTAATCTCTGGCCACTCGGAAAACCCAAAAGGTAGCGTAGTTAGCGTACTCGATATAGAATAGGAACAAAACACGATGAGACGATCAGAGACTGCGTGATGTCATTCGCATCAACGACCTTTCAACCAAAAAAATAACGCCCGGATAAAGAAGGCTTCATCTCCAGAGGAAAGGTGGAGATGAGGAATGTGACGGATCAGACTCCAAAACATATAATGTTCCCACCTACATGAATGCATTCACTTAAGGGAGTTAAGCCTAGTCATTAAGAAATGTGAGAGTAGATATTATTACCCAAAAACCAAAAAAGGTGGGAGAGCTCTCTCCATTAAACAAGGAAATAGAGTACATATTAATACACAAGCAAATCTCAAGATAGAAGAACCATCTTGATCTTTTGGTTGAGAAAATATCTCAACCTCACAAACACTTGTATTAAGGATGTTGTTAACTTCTTACAAACAATTTGCATATGTTTCCAGGATAATAATATTGTCAAATATATTGCATGCATCTATTACACAAAAAATAGAGAAAATAACAATGACATCTTATTATGGTTTGAAACCCCCAAATCACGAAGATCTCTAATGGTTGTAATAACAACTGCAAAATACTCTTAAACACATAGATCTAATGGATGCAACGCAACTGCAATGTCCACTAATAGAAAAAAAAAAACTCAAACAGAAAAGCTAGAATGATGCCAATGATCTCAACTGCTCCAAGGCTCTTCTAGCCTCCTACGACCAACTTTAGTGACACCGCTCTGGAAATAATCATCCAGCCCTATGGATCTGACCCAAATGGATTGTTGTGATCGTTGAATCCCTTACAAAGATCCTCATGGGACAAGGTTGTGCATCTAGCGGGGCCTCGCGAGACACTCGTCTTCAACCAACGAGGATGTCTCTAGATATGACTTCTGAAACCCTCCTAGTACTTGCAAGATCTGCAATAGGCCTCTCCCGTAAAGCTATGTAATTCCCTGTGCTAGCCGATGTGCCTTCAACTAAGAACAAACCTCAAATTGAGCTCCAATCCCTCCCTTGTCTAGTTAGGGTGGATATTGCACCACTGAAACCAAACTACAATGATGGAAGGGTTTTTCTAAACCCTAACGAAGCAATGACTCCAAGAGTATTCCAAAATGAGGGGTCAAATCATAATTGCAAGGTGCAGGGTTACCCCTTTAATTATCCTTCCTTTGGGCCTTCTAGATCTTTCTCATTTTTGACCAAATCAAACCCTCACTTCATTTTCCCTCCAATTTTCATTTAAACAAAATTATTTATTTTTATATAATGTCACTTTAGGATTTGTCATCTTTTTAACCTAGTGACACCAAATAAACCTCTGTGACTCCCTTTTCCTTGTTGATTATAGCCTACAAGACTCATATAGGATACTAAGTCATCATCCATCCTAATCAATTCAAAGGGGACGTTACAATCCTCCCTTCCCAAGATTGTTTGTCCTCAAACAACTCCAAATCATGGTGTTATAAGATCTGATCTTCTTCCCAATTGGCATCCTTTATGGGAAATCCTCTCCATATGACCAAGTATTCTCGAATGACTCTGCTTCTCAACCTCTACTCCCTGAAATCCTCTCGGGGGTCAGAACCAACTGCCCTTCCTCATCTAGTGGAGGAAGATCTGTCGAAGTGGTGACATGTTGTCCCAATGCCTTCTTGAGGTGGGATACATGGAAGGTGTTGTGGATCTTGCTACCCTCTGATAGCTCCAACTTGTATGCTACCTCTCCAACTCTCTTGATCACTCTGTAGGGTCCATAAAAGCAAGGCTTCAACTTCTCTACACCACTCTTCTTCAACGATGACTATCTGTAAGGATGCAACCTGAGAAAGACTAGGTCCCCAACCTCAAAGTTGTGTTCTACCATGTGCCTATCTACATACATCTTCTATTGATTCTGAGTGACCTGCAAATTCTCCTTCAGGACTCTCAAGAGGTCATGGCTTTTCTGTAACCAATATTTGGCCTTGGGAGATCTTCTCTCCCCAAACGCCAAATCCACAAATGATGGGGCATTGTAGCCATACAATACCCTGAATGAGCTCATCCTGATAGACATGTGATGAGTGGTATTGTAACAATGCTCCTTGAGATGCAACCACTTTACCCATGTCCGATGATGTCCTGACACAAAGTTCCTCATGTACCCCTCAATCCATTTGTTTACTATCTCGAGATGTCCATCTGTCTAGGGGTGATAGCTAGTATTGGGTGTCAACTCGGTCTTAGATAAATTGAACAACTCCTATCAAAATGCACTGAGAAACTTGTTATCCCGGTCATTGACTATGTTCCTCAAAAGACCATTTAGTCTGGATACCTCCCTGAAGAATAGGTTTACTACCTGAGATGCGATGTACTCTAAATGAATGGAAAAGAAGTGCGCATATTTTTTCAATTTGTCCACTACCAAGTAGATATAGTCCTTTCCATGTACCTTCGACAACCTTGTAATGAAGTCCATGGAAATGCTTTCCCACTTCTGTTCTGGAATCGACAATGGTTGAAGCAGACCTGCAAGATGTGTAAAATCTAACTTGTTCTGTTGGCAAGTCATGCACTCGCTCACATGACGAAGTACATCCTCCTTGAGACTCTTCCAGGAGAATCTCTCTCTTACCTGCCTGTAGGTCTTCAGATACCCCTGGTTCCCTACCAGTGTTGCATTATGTACTGCCCTCGAAATCTTATCCTTGAGTGTGGACTCAGAGACAATATAGATCATGTTTTTGTAGTAGATGATGTCCTCCACTACCCTGTACCTATCATCATGAATACTACCCTCCATCAACTCACATGAGAAGGTATTCTTGGAGTATTCTACCAAAAGAATGGACTTCCAGTTTGTTGAAATTTTTGTCGTGGAGAAAGATGCAGGTCTCCTAGATAGGGTGTCAATGATTATGTTCTTATTCCCCTTTACATACTCAATGTCAAAATCATATGTCTGTACTTTACTCACCTATTTCTGCTGCCACTCATTCAGGTCTCACTGCTCCAAGAAATATCTCAAGTTGTTGTGGTCAATCCTAACCACGAAGTGTCCTCCCACCAGGTACTGGCTGAACATGGCCAATGCATGCATGATGGCCAACATCTCCTTATCATATATCGTGTATATCTCCTCTGTCTCCCTTAGCTTTCTGCTCTTGAAAGCTATCGGCTGTCGATTTTGCATCAACATCGCTCTTATCCCCTCACTAGACGCGTCACACTCCAGGACAAAAGGTTGTGTGAAATCTAGGAGTGTTGATAATGGGCAGGTGCTCATCACCTTCTTCATCCTGTCAAATGTTGCATGTGCATCTTTCGACCATCAGGACACCCCTTTCTTGGTGAGGTCTGTCAATGGCGCAGCCAATTGTGAAACTAATTTCACAAAGCACCTGTAATAGCTACATATCCCGAAGAATCCTCGCATCTCTGTGAGTGATTTGGAGGGGGGCTGGGCCAATCTAATATTGTTTGGATCTTCTCCTAATGCACCTTTACTCCCTCGACACCAATCATGTGCCCCAGATAGAGGATCTCTGTCAACCCAAAATCACATTTTGCCTCCTTGGAAAAAAGTGACTATTCCTCCATAATGGTGAGAATCTTGTCCACGTGCTTCAGATGTTCCTCTAAGTCCTGTTGTAGATCAGAAGATCATCAAAGAACACCAGTAATAATTTCCTCAACTACTTATTAAAGATGTGGTTCATACATGACTGGAAGGTAGCGGGTGTGTTAATCAGCCCGAAGGGCATGACTAGAAACTCGTAGTGCCCATAGTGACATATGAAGGTCATCTTATGGATTTCCTCCTCTCTAACCCAAATCTGATGGTACCCCAATCAAAGATCAATCTTTGAGAAGTAAACTGCCCCATGCAACTCATCTATCAACTCGTGAATCTTGGGTATTAGGTACCAGTTCTTGATGGTCTTCTTGTTCAATGTCGTGTAGTTGATGCACATCCTCATCGCTCCATCCTTCTTTTTCACCAGTGCCACAAGGAGCGAAAGGACTAGAACTAGGACTGATGTGTCCCATCTCCAATAACTCCTTTATGGACTTCTCTATTTCGTCCTTGAAATTCTTTGGATGCCTGTAGGGTGTGGTGATCACGAGCTTTGACCCCTCTTCTAGCTCAAGGACATGCTCAAATCCCCTGTCATGGTATCTCTCTATTGGTAATGGTCCAAACACTCTATCATGCTTTCCAAGCAATGCATGGATGCCCACATGGTAGTGTTAACTATCCTATGATGGCTTCTCCATGGTGATCAAGCACTCTGATCACCACGTCCCCGTGTCTAAAAAGGGCCTCCATGCATTGATTAGAAACGATCCTGGGGGCACCCATCAACATACCTCTTAGGCTGACTCGATGTCCACCCTTGTCTCTAAAATCCATCCTCATGTCTTGATAATTCATGTGGATATCTCCCAAAGAGTACAACCACTGAACTCCTAGAACCACATGGGTGTCTGCTAAATCTACAACATAAAAGTCATCAATCAATGTATAATTTCCCAATGTTACTTCAAATCCCTTGATCCTTTGAGTACATTCCATGTTGTACCCATCTGCTACTACCACATTGAATCCCTTGAAGTCCTATGCAGAGATTTGTCTCCTAGTGACAAGTGCAACATCAATGAAGTTGTGGGTGGCCCCACCATCAATCAATGTTGTAACCCTTTGGCCCTTCAATATGCCTTTGACCCTAAAGGTGTAATATTTGGGAACTCCTGAAAGTGTGACAATGGTCACTCCCTTGGTGCTATCCTGCAATAGCATCTGGTCTGTAGTATCGAGGTGTGATGGATCACCATTGTCATGTCCAATGCCCTCATCATCACCGTCATCCTCCTCGTCGAAAACGACCTCAATATAATGGACTTTACTTTTTCTCATACATCGATGACCCGGTTCCCACGGTTCCTTGCAACTGTAGCAAAGCTTCTTCCTCCTAAGTTCTCTCCAAGTTTCCTCATCCAACATGTCCTTACTTGTCCACGTCTTCTAGGGAGGCTTCGTTACCTGACCTTTCTGTGGAATAAATGTTTTTGTTGATGTCTTCTTAGGAACTATGTCTGCCATATCCTGGGTCTTCATGATAGCTTCCTATAGTGTGTTTGGCCTAGAGGCCTTCATCCAACCTCTTAGGGGCTCATCCAAGCCCTCCGTGAACAACATTACCAGTCTCTACTCAGAGCTATCAGTCACCATGACTGTCATCTGCTGAAACTCTATGACATAAGTCTTCGGTGTACTTGTCTTCCTCAGCTATGCCAACTCCTTGAATTGGATCTCAGGGTGCTTCCTATCGAACCTGTCCATCAACCTCTGGGTGAAATCCTCATATGATGTGATGTTGGAATGCCCCAATGTTAATAGCCCATGGAACCACCACTCGTGAGCCTCTCCATCCAAGTGTAGAGTGGCAATGACAAACTTTATTACATTTGCTTCTATCATCGGGTTGAGATGGAAATAAGTGTCCAACTTATGTACCCATGCTCATGTTGTGCACCTGTCAGATCCATCAAAAGTTGAGATAGACATATTTCCCAATTGGCGCAGGAGGTTGAAATTCTGTTGATTTTGACATGTCCTAGGTTGCAGTAGTCATTGTAAGACAAGGTTGCATGGGCTCCTTCTTCTAGCAACCGATACTCCCTAAAGTAGGAGTTCATTTTGTCAGTTGGCCCATGTTGATCATGTGCTCCTGTAGGCTGCTCCTTAAGGAATGGTGGAAATAATGGTCTGGGTACGTTTCTGCTACCTGCATGGAAGACACTCTGTGCTAGAACATAGGTATTACTCCATTCAGGAGTCCTACCACCTCTATGGCTAGCCTCTGCATGGTTCCCATTGGTACCTCCCTAGTTTTGGTTTGCTTGGTTGTTGGAAAATAACTATGTCAGGAATTGTGTTAATTGTTGATGCCATAGCTAACAGGAATTGATGCTTTCCAACAACTGTATGGTCCTATCTTCAGGATGATCCCCCATAAATCCCTCTACTTCTACCTCTTCTGATGACTCTGATCATAGGGTGGGTTGTTTCTCTCATCCTCTAGTTTTCCTTGGCATCAATTCTTCAAGAAATCACAGGTTGGCAAGATCACCAACTCTGATACCACTGTAATGTCCCCAACTAGGCTAGGGTAGAATATTATGTTTATGGTCCAAAAAAAAATTGTAGTTTCTCTTTGTGTAAATTTGAAAAGCACTTGTATTAAGGTTGTTGCTAACTTCTTACAAAGAGTTTGCATATGTTTCTAGGGTAAGAACATTGTCAAATATATTGCATGCATCTATTACACAGAAAATAGAGAAAATAACAATGACATCTTATTATGATTTTAAACCCAAAATCACAAATATCTCTAATGGTTGTAATAACAACAGTAAAATACTCCTAAACACACATATCTAATGGTTGCAAGGAAGTTGCAATGTCCACTAACATAGATCAACTCAAACAAAAAACCTGGAATGATGTCAATGATGTCAACTGCTCCAAGGCTCTTCTAGCCTCCCGCGACCTGCTTTAGTGCCGTCGCTTTACAAATAATCGTCCATCCCTACGGATTTGACCTGAATGGACTGTTGCGATCGTCAAACCCCTTACAGAGGCCCTCGCGGGACAAGGTTCTGCATCTAGTGGGGCCTCACGAGACACTCATCTTCAACCAACAAGGATGTTTCCAGATATGACTTTCAAAACCCTCATGGTACCTGCAAGATCCACAATCGACCTCTCCTGCAAAGATATGTTATTCCCCATGCTAGCCGATATTCTTTCAATTGAGAACAAACCCCAAATTGAGCTCCAATGGAATCCTGGATGGATCCCTCCCTTGTCTAGCTAGGGTGGATATTGCACCATCAAAACCAAACTACAATGATGGAAGGGTTTTTCTAAACCCTAATGAAACAATAGCTCCAAGAGTACTCCAAAATGAGAGGTCAAATTATAATGCCAAGGTGAAGGGTTATCCCTCTATTTATCCTTTCTGCGGGCCTTCTAGATCTTTCTCCTTTTTGACCAAATCAAACCCTCACTTCATTTTCCCTCCAATTTTCATTTAAACAAAATTATTTATTTTTATTTAATGTGACTTTAGGATTTGTCATCTTTTTAACCTAGTGACACCAAATAAACCTTTGTGACTCCTTTTTCCTTGCTGACTATAGCCTACGGGAGTCATATAGGCTACTAAGTCATTCTTCGTCCTCATCAATTGGAAGGGGACATTACAACTACCCAAGTATGGGTTTTGACTATAGTATCCTTTGAAAGGGGGTATGTTGTTGTTAGGAGGGGGTGCCTTGCTGCCACTCCCCATACTCGGCCTAGGAAAGGGTCTTGAGTTGAAGAAGGGAAGGTTGTTGTTGACAATCATGCTTGGGTTCCACCCCCCATGAAATGTCACAATTGGGGGCTACAATAGTGTTGGCATAAACACTTGTATATACAATTGAGGGAAATAAGTTTGAGGAGATGTCATGGTTGGGAAGAATACTTGTCTAAGAGGTTGGGAGGTTGTTGAAGGGTACACTTGTTTTTGTGGTTGGTAGAAAGTTGGGACATATACTTGTCCTTGATGGATTATTAGGATGTGTATTTATTGTGGTATGTATGTTGGGATGTGTACTTGGCTAGTGAGTTATGTTGTAGTTGTCATGAGAACTTGGTTAATGTTTGGGGGATTTGTTGTATGGGTGCTTGTTTGGGGGAGGGGAACTACCAAATGCTAGGTAAGGACATTAAGAATTCCTTAGTCAACATTTGAAGTGTTTGAGGTTCACACTAATTTGGTTGCATATAAACTCGGCTTGTGTGGATTGGTGTTTGTGGTAGGGTGTGTGTAACCACCACAATAGTGTTAATGCTCAAGGGATTCAAGGAGAAGGATATAATAGGGGAAGGTATCCAAGAGTAGTTTGGATCTTGGTTCATGGGTACCAAAACCACCTAGGAAATGTGAGGAAGGGAGGCCTACCCATGTTCAAAAGGGTTCCTAGAGGAAGGCACGATAGGCTCCTCATAAGAGAAATAAGTCATTTGGCAAAGAGTGAGAGCCCTCTCCTTGATTCAAGGCATAGGAGGAATGCCCCCCTTCTTCCTTTATAGGGGGATTAGGATCACCCTGATAGTGGGGGCTACAAGGCCACAAATGATAACCTCTAGAACGAGTGAGATCTTTAGGGAAGTTAGGTTCAACATTATGGATGTGTGTTGAATGATAAGGCACAGAGAGAATGTCACGAGAAGCCACACAACTTAACATGTCCATGGTGCTAATCTAGACAACTTCCATCATGGAAAGATAAAGGCCTAGGTAGGGGTCTACCTCATAGAGCATCATAGAGAAAGGTGAGAGAGGGAGAAGGGGAATCTTCCATCTCTTAAAAAATAAGGATACATTACCCCCTAGGGTGGGAGTAGGGGCTAAAAACATAACTCTCAATGTATATCCAAATGAGTACTATCCAATTGACATTGTCAATAATGTAAGTCACTACTAGGTGCATAAGCTTTGCCTTGAATGAAAGGGATGTATTGATTGCTCATATGCTTGATTTAATGTAATTGATGTCATTAGACAAGTTACTAGATTATTTGTTCTTTCTTAGACCATATGTTCTTAGACATGACTACTAGATTGATTTTCTTAGATCGAACCATTGTTTAATGAGACTTCTTAGGCTGTTTTGACGAGACTAATTGTTCGAGTTAGATAACTTTGATGGTAAGAGCTTTAATGGGACAATTTCGTATTCCTATTCTTTAGATGATATGAACCACATTATGGATGCCTTCCCTTCGATCAATGTCCATCCAATTTTTTGTCCTTATCCTTTTATGATGTTGCTTCCGACTCATTACATATTTCTTCATTATCGTTCAATCAAATTCAATTTAAACCCTATCTTTGGTCAACATCATCTAATTGTCTTTAACACTTAATGGAATTTTAACCCTTTCTTCAGTTAACCAAGGGAGATAATGCTTTTAGATACCCTTTATTGATCGTTTTCCTTTATGTTAGATCAACCTTGCCCTCCTCCATGGACAACTTCAAATCTACCCTCTTTGCCATGTGATCTTTTAGCTTTGATTCACTAAGTGAGGAAAATAAAAAGCCAACCCTAACTAAGGGGTTAATTGGAATCCATTAAGCAAGCTTCATGAGATAAAATTTGTTTCTTTAGCATCATCATTCATGCTATTTGTAATGGGTGCCTTTACTTGGCAACTTTATTTTAGTTAAAGGAAAAAAAATATAAAATATAAGTGAAGGCATTACCATGTTTAAGTTAATTATATTACTTATTATTTTATTTGTTTGTTTGATATATATTTTAATTAAAAAAATTCTTAATGTATTTAATATATATAATAAAATTAATTATATGAAATGAATATCAAATTAAATACTCATGACTTATTTTTTTTATTTTTATATTTAATATAACATAATAATAATAATAATTTTTTTCTTAAAACATTTAATATAATAAAAATAATTATATAAAATAAAAATCGGACCAGATACACCTACTTATTTCCATTTTCGTCACCGTCATGTAACATGCATAGATTCTTCTTAGCGTCATATGGATTGTCGCTGGTAACGCTGATGTAAAAAAAATAGTTCATTTCTTCAATCTATGGAAATGGATTTCCATTCCTCGTGTCTTATTTTCTATGGGCAAATAAAGCATTTTCTATGGGCAAATAAAGCACGAGTGCCCACAGCTTCTTGATCTCGACATACATTGTCATGGTTTTTATATATTTTAATATTGTATTGGGAATAAAAAAAATGTTATTTTTATTTAATATGTAAAAAAATATATTTTATAAATGTTATTGACATTGTGAATAAGAATATTATTATTATTATACTATAAAGGATGTAAATATATTTAACGGTGTAGTGTTGGTAAACAACTATGTTATATTTTTTTGATTTGTGTGTTGTTTTTATATATATTTTTGTTTAGGTAAAGGTTTAATTTTCACAATTATTTTGGTCTACATTTTTTTGGTAGTCATAAATTATTTGATGGTTATTATTTTGGGGGTTATACTATTAAATGGATCCAGAGTTCTTCTAGATTGATCTGATTCAATCACTATGTTGAAAAACTTTTAACTAATATATCTGAACCATTCAACCAAACATTTGGACTTGAACCTCATACTTTCAGAAGTCCAAAGGATTAGAGGAGGGTGACTTTGGCAATCCACCTACATGCCTAAGCCCGCCCAAGTGTGTTGTTCATACATATACAATCATGACTAAGTGAATCCCTCTATCACTAGTTTCCCTACGTAATTATTACACGAATCAAGAATGCATATGCATCTAATACTAAAGCTTCAGATAACAAACCTATCACATCCTTTGAGGGTGTGTTGTTAATACATATACAATCATGATTAAAGAGTCAATCCCTCCCTTACTAGTTTTCATACATGACTATTATACCAATAAATGATGCAAAGGCATCTAACACTACAACTTTTGATCAACAAACCTATCACATCCTTGAAAGGGTGTGTTGATGCAAAGGCATCTAACACTACAACTTTTGATCAACAAACCTATCACATCCTTGAAAGGGTGTGTTGTTGATATGTATACAATCACAACTAAGGAATCAATCCTTCTATTGCTAGTTTCCATGCATGACTATTACACCAATGAAGAATGACATCTAACATTGTAGCTTTGGTGAGGGGTGTGTCATATGTTATTGACATGTATACAATCATGGTAAGTAATCAATTTCTCTATTCTTAATTTATTTTTGTAATTTTCCCTTCCACTTAATAAATAGGAGAGATCAATCAAATAATTTAGACCAAGAAAAAGAACCAACACCTATTTCCAACCCAAAGGGTGCAATGTGATTAGTGTTGATTGACACTCCATGGACTCAAATAAATCCATAGAGAGATTTAAATATAAATGATAGAAGGGACAAACAACGTATTAGCGTGTAAATATTTAGACAAATAAATTAAGAAGAATGATGCCTCTCGATAAACGTGTTAATGCAACCAACCAATTGTTTGACATTTGGCCTGCAAAGTTTGTAATTAAACATTGAATATACACTTTTATTTACCAAATAATTATTTTACTTATAAAAAAATTCATATAATTTTATTAATTAAATTAAATATGATATTGTTTAAATTTTGTAGGAATTTGTTTTTTTTTACTACTCAAAATAATATAAAGGGATATGATTATTTTAACTTTAAATTTGGTAAAAATTATTTTGGATTTATGAAATTGTAGATATTCAATATTAACATTGAATCTAGTTGCAATAAGAGTATTTTGAGGTGTTAGATCTATTTTTACATTAAAAACAACAATTTTATCATTGCAAAAATGTAATATTGACAAAGATTGCATACCTAAATTTTCATAATGACAAATTAGAAAAATTCAAATTCCTAAAACTTTTCAACTTCTTCATTGAATTTTGCTCCATATTCATTTTTATTCTAATTTTGTATTTGTATTGAGGTGCATTGTAAATGATTCTACATAGGAAAACAAATGTAGTTGAACATGTCTAGAAGGTGCGTAGATTTTTACACATAACAAAGAAAACTTTAACTATATTTATATGAGAATAAGTTAAAAAGTGAACAAATTCAACATTTTTTTTTAGAGTTTATTCATTTTAAGCGAAACAAAATTCAAATTTACCAAATTTAAAAATTAAAAAAAAAAAAAATTAATTTTTTAAAAACAAAATTCTTATTAATTTTTTTTTTTTTTTTTTTAACCTTCTTCCTATATTAACAAAATTTAACCCTTACAACAAAATCAATATCCTCCCCTTAGTTATCTATGCAATGCATGCAATGGATAGAGAAGTTTTTTCCACCACATATTGCCAACTCATCTAGACCACCAATTGCCACCTCATCTAAACCACCGATGGGGTGGAGAATAAAGTCAATTCCCTCACTCGCCATTTGTTGCGTACGTGTAGACCAGCCATAGGGATGGAGAATAAACCCAATTCCCTCACCCCCCTCTCAGATATAAATGACAACATCTGCCCTTTGGTGGCCGCCATCGTGAACCTCACATGAGAGATAAGCAGGTCCCATCATCGATCTTAAAGGCACCCACTCAACACGCATCCGAAAATCCCACGAGTCTTCCGAGTTGCGTCTGAAAACTGCGTGGGTAACAATGGCGTCAACAACAGCAGCTGCTGCAGCGCTCGGCCGAATTGCCTCAACGCCAAATCTGCAAGCCGTGTCATCGTCGTCTACTTCTTCTCCCGTGGCCCGCCTCGCCATTGGATCCAGATCGTGGTCCGCCTCTTCTTCCCCCCGGCTCCGCTCCGTTGCGTCCTCGCCCCTGCTGGAGGTCAAGTCCAGGTTCGTATTCGGCTCCGCCTCGAACCTGTTGGCCTCTGAGCACGATCTCGCCTCCGCTGTCGCAGCGCAGGTCACCGGCGCCAACCATGGCAGGGGCTGCCGAGGCGTTGTCTCCATGGCCAAGAAGAGCGTCGGGGATTTGAAGGAGTCCGATCTTAAGGGCAAGAGGGTTTTTGTCAGGGCCGATTTGAATGTCCCCCTCGATGAAAATCAGAACATCACCGATGATACGCGTATCAGGGCCGCCGTTCCCACCATCAAGTACCTCATCGGCAATGGTGCGAAGGTTATTCTTGCCAGTCACCTTGTGAGTATGATAATCTCTGCTTAAAATGCTGCATTTTTCAGTTTTGTAAATGGGGTTTTCTCTATCCGAAGGGTTTCCTTTATTTCTGTTTGTTGCCATGTGTTGAGCGATTTCCGTTGATATCTGATTCCATCGATTTAATTTAGGGATAGGTGATTGTCGGTGGCTTTAGATTGTTTCTTTGGTAAGGGAAATTCCATTGATATTAGGTGGGCTCACTTGGTTGAAGTGAATTTCAGTGATGGGTTATTGTTTTTTCTGGATGTCGTAGTTGTGGGTGTTTGAGTAGGCGAGTCAAATGTTTTGGTAAATTTGAACCGCTTGTGATGCTAATGAATTGAAATGAAAAAAATCATTTTTTTCATTTACCGTATTATAAATAAACCACATTATTTACTTTATCATATTCAAACATTAAGTCCAAATAAACTTGCTTGCAATTTATTATAGATCCGTCTTCGTAGATCTGAGACTTTATGAGTCACGAGATAATATGAGATCTATTTAAAGTATGCGAGATTGAGTTTTGCACTTCAAATGACATCCCTCTTGGTGTTTACTATCCAAGGTTAAGGTATATTTAAATTCTAGTTTAGTGCTAGTCTAAGTTTTAATTAAACAGATGATTTGTTTATGCTGAAGCTAGATTTATTTAATCATTATTATTTGATTATGCTGAGTTGGTTATTATTATTGAAGGTAAATTTGGCTAATATCATATGTCTTTTTCATATCAATCACGAATGAGAGAAATCGTCACTAAGTAAGATGAGCTGCTTAGTCGTCTATTAGACACTGCTCATATGGGTAGGGTTTTCCCTTTCTTCAGGGACACGGAGGTGGAACAATGAGATTTTACCATTTCTTCCCTCCTTTTAAGAACTTTGTTGGATTCTTTTGAGACGGGTTATTTGGAGAGTCACCCAGATCACTGGAGCCATCGTAAGGAAAATCATAAATGAATAGAATGTGAGTGCACCTATCAAGCACAGAGTTATGTTTCAGCCCCGAGTTTGAGCAGATCAAAATAAAAGCCTTGAAATCAAAATCAATGACTGAAATTTATCTCCAGGCTTGATAAAATATACCGTGTAATTGGTTATATGGTATTCTTTTGTCATGTGATGAAGGCTTTGCTCACATGGTATTCTCTTGGCATTCGATGAATGCTTTGCTCACATGGTATTCTTTGGCATATGAGGAAGGCTTTGCTGCATGTTACCTATTAATGCCAGATAACTATAAGTGATCTGATTTACCATTACTGAATTCACAAGCTGTATCGAATCACCACAGATTTTTCTTTTCACACCAAGGAAATTATTGTCACTCTCTTAATGTGTGGTGAGTCATTTTTGGTGGCACTACTTAATGACATGAAATGAGATATTATTGGAATAGACCATGGGATACCTTCTTTGCCAGTAGAGAATATGATGGTTCATTTTTCCAGTAAATATCAAATCTTTCATTGAGATTAGTGATGCTAAGTCAATTTAAAGTAATCTGATGTTCTGATGATAGACCTCATTAATTACTTTAGCGGCCACCAGCAAAGAAATCAATGCTTGCATATTGCCTGTTTATCCAGATGGGTCTTCATTGCAATGTGAAATCCACCTCAAAACAATCGACTACTAGAGTGAACTACATGGTTGTTTCCTCACCAGAAAGGAAAAAATTTCTTCATTTTTTTATGCTCAAGGAGTTGTTTGCTATATTTCATAAGTTTAGCATACAATAACTATCCATGGGATCAATTATACCAGGTTTTTGGTTGGCCTATGATATCATTCTCAATGTGCTTCTCTTAGTATCTGTGTTATCAATTCATCCCTAAGTTTGGCAGTTGCTTTTCTAGAGATCTAGTTTTTTGATCTTATCCTCATGCACTATGGAGTTTCTTGTGTATATTTTAATTTTTCTGCAGTGGATAAGCTAGTTTCAGCTTTAAGTTGGTTTTTCTCTATCTCATTTTTGACTAGTTGTTGATACAATCAGCTACGCGAACTCATAGTTATTCAACCATTATGCTATGTTTCTGTTGTTCAGTCATGTGCAGTATCATAGTGGTTTAGTTTAACATCACTGTTTGTCAAATCCACCTTTATTTTGTTATTGAACATCCTGCAGGTTCCACACTTATTGAGAAAGGCTAACATAACTCAGTCATAGATTTTTCCCTCTCCCTGTGTTTATCATTTCCATTGTAGAGAGATAGCTTATACTAATGGGTATTTGTATCCAGTATTGTGTCAATGAGGTACAGTTTCAGTTTTACTTCTATTTAAGTAGCTACTAGAAGCCCCCATTTCCATATATACTCTGTTTTGCCAATTAGGCAGGTGAAGTTTATTTCTTTGATTTTGATTTGTCGTTAGTATTTAGTATTGATAATATGCTTTTTATTTTCATGTAGTGTTTATATGTTTCGTAGTTGATAACTCTGTCAGTTTGGTTCGTTTTAGTTTTACATATTCTGGTTTTATGTTTCCTATATCTCTTTAGGTTAACACTGCAGTTGCTATGTTTGTGTTTGTCACTAATTCATTCCATGGAACCATCCCTCATTTATATTATTGTTTTGAATTTTCTGCTGTAGATATTATGCTTCTTTAGGATTCATATTTCTACACTAGCAGTGTTGATGTACTGCTTGCATGTTTTCAGGGTCGTCCTAAGGGCGTCACACCAAAGTACAGCTTGAAGCCTCTTGTGCCCAGGCTTACAGAGTTGCTCGGGGTCAATGTATGCATAGATTAAAATGCTAGTCATTTCTTCAAAAATTAAATTGGAGTTTCTTATAATGTTAGCCCTTTCTTCTTGAAATTAAATCTGGGTTTCTAATGTGGAGTGTGTGCTTATCTGTTCGTTGTATTGATTGTGCAGGTTCTAAAAACTGATGATTGTATTGGAGAGGAAGTAGAAAAAGCAGTGGCATCGCTTCCAGATGGAGGAGTTTTGCTTCTTGAGAATCTTCGATTCCACAAGGAGGAAGAGAAAAATGATCCTGAATTTGCAAAGAAGTTGGCATCTGTTGCAGACCTTTATGTTAATGATGCTTTTGGCACAGCTCACAGAGCACATGCATCAACGGAAGGTGTTACTAAATATCTCAAACCAGCTGTTGCTGGCTTCCTTATGCAGAAGGTAAGTTGCTTTTGCTTACTCTTTTCAGGACTCAGTCCACGTGTTTGTATTGGTTTTTCCAAGTGGAGGTCAAAAGGACATAATTTATAAACTTATAGATAAAATTTGGGCTAATTTGTGGATGGGGCTTTTCCACTGCTTAGATGATGGGATAGGGCTGCGTTGCTACAATTTTTGTCTTTACATTTTAAAGCTTGTAGAGAATTTATAAATTAGTTGGATATGTGTTTGTGTTATGGTGATCTTACATTTCTGGTTCTCTTATCTTTTTGAATCAAGGCAAAGCAAAAAAATGGTACAATACTTCCAATTGCTTACTTGTGAAACTGTGACATTTTGTAGGAACTTGACTACCTTGTAGGTGCTGTGTCTGTTCCTAAGAGACCTTTTGCTGCCATTGTGGGAGGGTCCAAGGTGTCATCCAAAATTGGAGTTATCGAGTCTTTACTGGAGAAGGTGGATATTCTTTTCCTTGGAGGAGGCATGATTTTCACTTTCTACAAAGCCCAAGGGCTTAAAGTTGGATCCTCCCTTGTTGAAGATGACAAGATTGAACTTGCCTCGACCCTGATGAAGAAAGCTAAAGAGAAGGGTGTTTCTCTTTTATTGCCAACAGATGTAGTAATTGCAGACAAATTTGCTGCTGATGCAAACAGCAAGGTTTGTTTTTTGCATTGGAATTATAGACAATTATTATTTAAAGCAACAAATAAGTTATAACTGACCTTTTGTTTGGATTTTCAAGTGAACTTATTCCTTTAATTAAAGGCTTCAATTTATTTGCTTGAAGCTTAGCTAAATTGTAGCAGCAGGTTTAGCAATGCCTTATCTGTTTTATGTGGTATATAGGTTGTGCCTGCTAGTGATATTCCAGATGGATGGATGGGTCTTGATATTGGAGCCGACTCAATCAAGACTTTCAGTGAAGCTTTGGACACAACTAAGACTGTTATCTGGAATGGTCCCATGGGAGTGTTTGAATTTGACAAATTTTCCCTTGGAACTACGGTTTGTGCACTTTTGATTTATTTGAACATTGACATATAACTTCATGTGTTTCAGGGAGTATGAATGGCTTGAGGTATTATTAAGACATGTGTTTTTGAATGCAGTCAATCGCAAAGAAGCTTGCAGAGCTAAGTGGGAAGGGTGTAACCACAATCATTGGTGGAGGTGATTCAGTTGCTGCCGTGGAAAAAGCAGGTTTAGCTGAGAAGATGAGCCACATTTCCACAGGTGGTGGAGCAAGTTTGGAACTACTAGAAGGCAAAACCCTTCCTGGTGTCCTTGCCTTGGATGATGCTGTTCCAGTGACAGTTTAAGCTATTTCAGTAGGATAATCTTGTCATTTTTCATTTGGAAGGAAATATTTTAGTTTCTAACGTTTCAGATGGAGTGACACTAAGTATGAAGAAAGAGTGTTGAATTATCTTCAAGTCAGCCTAGTACAGTACATTCATGGTTTTTGAGTACTGTTCATTTGTAAAAGCTAAAACACTTGTCAATAAAGTAGCAATTTTCGACTTGGAATTCAGGAGCTGCCGATCATATTTATTGTTGTGTTATTGACCATTGCAATGACTAGTTATATAGCCTGAAGGATATGTTCTTTCAATGGAGACTTGAAACAATCATTTCTTTTGTAGTATAATGTTGTCAAAACTTGAAAGTGACAAGTGGAAATAATAATCATTGTTTTTTTGACATAAACTAGAAATGTAACTACTAGTCTCTCAAGAATGAACTCTTGTAATTACACAGCCACCTTGATTCGAAGTGTGCCATTCAAAGTCACCCAAATTGGGGTGGAGGTCCTCATTCCTAAGCTTTGAAAATTTCCAGTATAGAAATGGGTAAGAGACAGTGCAGAAATGCTGCAGCGGTTTCTGGTTAGAAAACGCTGGGAAACATCTTTTTGATGTTTTCTGACAGTTTCCTAATCTATAAGGACGTTCCTTCCTCCCGTGTGGAAATTTCTAAAATCGTACTCAAACACTTACTTGAGGTTCTCCAGATATATTTCATAGAACTTTTAGCCTTGTGGCTGAATCTCAGTGACATTTACTTCAATGCTGGCCAACCTTTTCACTAGGGAGCTCAAGAAGATAGACACAGAAAATGTACTTGAAGGAGAGATGAATATCACAGCCCTTAGGGTACAATCTCAACCAACACACAGATATAAAATTACTTCTATAACATTGGATTTGTAACAACACTAAATCTGGTTTCTAGTTCACCTAGGCATATGCTAAAATACACAACATTTAAGCTTGGCTGTCCCAACAAATCAGCACATTAAAACAGCCATGAAACTACTTGTAACAATGAAAAACAAAAGTCTGATTTTTAGATCTGCAACATATAAATTTAGGACACCAATAGTACACTTTATATATTAGACAACTGTAGATAAAGTACAACACTTCAGCGCATCCTAATAGTACAACAAGTCCCTTTAGCTCATCCCCCAAAAAACTCTCCAAATGCTTTCCAATCCAAACCCTAGCTAGGGTATCCACCATTGACAACAAACCCTAACCAACAATACAAAGGCCTAGCAAAGCATCCCACCAAGTTATCTTGCCACACCAAAGGTTCCACAACAAGCTAGCATGAACACCAACAAGTCCACCCTTTGGATCTCCCATTTGCATCCCACAAACTATCAAGGAGATTCAACAAGTATGCATCACACAAATTCCTTGCATCCAAGCACTACAAATCTTGTTCTAGGGTTTCATCCCACAAACTCCAGGTCTACCTCACACCAAGACACAAATGTAATCACTCCATCAAGTCTTCTCTAGGGTTTGCTTCACACAAACTTTAAGTCCAACTCTTGTTTGACACAAGCACAAAGACTCCAAGGCAATTACACGATGATTACAAGTACATACTTGAATAGTAGTAACTACCAAGGCTCTCTCCTCTATTTATAAGATAGATGAGGGAGGTCTACAAATCTTGTTCTAGCGTTTCATCCTACAAACTCTAGGTCTACCTCACACTAAAACACAAATGTAATCACTCCATCAAGTCTTCCCTAGGGTTTGCTTCACGCAAACTTTAAGTCTCCAACTCTTGTTTCACACAAGCACAAAGACTCCAAGGCAATTACATGATGATTACAAGTACAGACTTGAATAGTAGTAACGACCAAGGCTCTCTCCTCTATTTATAAGATAGATGAGGGAGGTCAACAATAGAAAAGTGAACTAGTCCACAACACCCTGCTCTGTCACTAGAATAGGTTCATAAGTGGAACACTCCTCTGCCAAGAAAGTACACATGTAACTAGGTGGTTGGGCACCACCTCCCAAGTGGAGTGTTCCCCAAGCTAAGCCTCCATGTCAAACGCTCCTCATGTTCTCTGAGATAGGCTCTCAAGCTCAATGCTCCTCTTCCACATGTGTGTAATTGGGTCCACAAGCAACTTCTAGTGTAGTGCCCTCCAAGCAATACTCCTTCAAGCCAAGCTCTCTACCTCCACCGGTGTGCCACGTGGCCCCAATGCTGCCATGCTCAAGTGCTCTTCCTCCTCATGCCTAGCACTCCACAGGATAGCTCAACCTCCTATGCCAAGCATTGATCTTCCTCAACATGTGTCCATGTATAAGGTGTCAACTGCTATATAAGATAAATACCTTCACAAGAAGTGTGCTTCCTTTAGTGCATATCCCAAAGACAAGTATCCACCTATAATAATCTCTTCAAATGTTAATCAAATGAAACAGTTTAAGATACAAGAAAGGCAATTATTTTATGTGGGCATGTGGCCCACCCACAACTGAAAACAGAAAAAATGAAGAAAACAACAGAAAATAATCCCAAGTCACAGGAAAAGTTTGCGTAGAGCATTATTATCAGGTCACTTGTTCGGCATTTGGCCTTTAAAACTATTCTGGATGATAACAAAAATGCAGTGGGTACCAAGGCAATGGTTCATCCATTCTGTTGTTACCTGCAGTATAGCAGCCAAAGTAACCACAGATAATAATCGGTTATAACATATCAACTTCTTTATTTAAAATTTTGAGATTCCTGGACATTCATCTCTATTTTGACATTTTTTAATTTTAAAAGGATCCTGTCTCTTTTTGAACACTGGACCTGTCTCGTTTTGAACACTGGACTTATTGCACATTAATCATGCATGCATTTGGTAATGATGGAATTTTCATTGTATATGGTTTGTCACGTTCAACCGTTAAAAGATGTATAACAAAAGGAACTCTGGCAAACCTAATCTGCTTTATTTCATTCAAGTTGGTCTAGAAGCAAAAAGATACCCTACGAGACAAAATAAATGAGAACAAAGAAAGAAGTATCTTAACATCCATTCAAAATAAGTCCTTAGTAGAGTTATCTCAACATCCATTCAAAAGACTCTTTAATGCTTATTTTTGGGATTAAATGGGTTGTGGCCAATACCCTACGAGACAAAAGAAATGAGAACAAAGTTCTCAGAGGTATCCCAACATCCACTCAAAAGACTATCTTTCATGCTCATTTTTAGGATTGAATGGGTTTGTGGCCAACCTCTGTCCAACAGACTTACCTAAAGGACCACCTTAAGTAATCCGAAGGAGATACACTCCAAGGATTCTACATGAAGCTGTATTACTGGCTTCTCTGTTCCTTCAAATAGGAGAGAAGACTTTGGTGTTGTGAGAAATACGTCTTCCTTATTGGAGACTATTTGACTTCCATTCATTATCACACAAGCTTCCCATAGCCATTTTCAAACATGTTTTAAGGGACTTGTGACAAGTAATGTGATAATATGAATGAGCGAAGTTTCAAGAAGATAACTATCTTACATCTTCTCCGGCAGTTGTATTACACTATTGATTTATGCTTAGCCCTTGTATTTAACGAAGAGAGGCCTTAGGCACTCCCTTGAGACATAGCATGACGGATTTGGCTGTCCCATTGGCGACTTTATGATCATCTATGGATATCTAAACAATTTTTATTTTATCTCCTATACATGTGTTGAACTATAAATGGCAAGAAGAGAGACCTCCATGTTTGAAAATGATCCGAATAACAAATGGCAAGAAGAGAGACCTCCATGTTTAAAAGTCTCACATCATAAGGAACAAATTGAAGACGCACAGTGTTAAAACCATGGAAGAAGCCAAACATAAGGAAAAAATGATTGAATTGAAACTAAGTAGGTCATACCAAAAAGTAAAAAATCCTCCCATACCACAAACATAAAAAAAAATCAAAATATCTTTTGCCAAAGCAACGAGAGGGAAGTAAACAAAATCTTGAAGCTCAAAGACAAAATAAGGTAAATGCATGAAATGTGGAGAGATGGGATCCAATACATAAATGCAAGAAATAAGATAATGCAAAAACACCACACAGAAGACTCAGAAAGATTACTAGTTAAAAATTGGAATTTAAGACATACATGAAGAAGATAAATCATTATGTATCATTGCAAAATTGTAAATGGGAAGGAAGTAGGAACCTTGGACTCAAAAAAATAAAATCACATTTGGTTTGAAATTAAAATATGACAATGATAAGCCATGCCAAAAGTATCATTACTGTCTTACTAAAATCATTATGTATCATTGCAAAATTGTAAATGGGAAGGAACTAGGAACCTTGGACTCAAAAAAATAAAATCACCTTTGATTTGAAATTAAAATATGACAATGATAAGCCATGCCAAAAATATCATTAATGTCCTACTAAAAGGAGAAAATAAGGAAGCAACCCTAGAGTTTACTTGTAACCATGACAAAAAAGTTGCAACTTAAGACCCTAAAACTAAGAGGAATTATAAAAATTATGGATGCAATGATACTGGTAGATTCTAGCAACACTCATAAATGTGTAGACATCAAGTTCACTAACAATTTTAACCTTTTTTTCTAGCAGCACACATAAATGTGTAGACATCAAGTTCACTAACAATTTTAACCTTTTTGTATATCCTATCAAGGTTGTAAATGTTATGATCACCGATGGACAACAGTTCAAGGAGGTAGCAAGATGCCATTAGATATCTGTACAAATACAAAATATGGAACTAAAAATAGGGTTCCATGTTTTACTACTTGATGAAATGGATATGGTATTAAGCGTTAAGTGGTTGTTTCATCTAGGCACTTACACCACCAATCTAGAAGAACACTTCATGGAATTTTATTGGCAAGGACAAAATTAAAAATTATATGACCATGAAGGTTTGTCTTACAAGCAAGGTTATTCACTATTAATAAGAGGAGGTCAAACAAACATAGAACAATGACATCAAAGGACATTAGAAATTCAACTCAAAGTTTTTAACCTTAAGATAGGAATAAAGTATTATAAAAATGAGCATAAAGGTTTCATGTTACACAACTAGGTTGAAGAACTTAGAAGTATGATGAACAAGATACAAAGGAATCTTGATAGTGTTCAATATCAAATTGGGAACCATATTAACCCCTTGTAGTGAGAAAAATATAATGGCTCAACAAGGCATGCTCAACTATGCTTTGAGGACAAAGCATATTGAAGGGAGAGGCAATGCTATGAACATACAATAACATATCTAGGTATAGGGGCATAGGAATAATGTAAATGAAATGTAATTCTTAAAAGGTTCAATTGTAAAGTCATGATTGTACATTATAAACCCATCACCCTCATTCATGTAAATTAATCATCACACACACACACACACACACACACACACACACATTTTCCTAGGTAACATATAGCAAGGGAAACCTCTTGAGCTTTTCCCCTCATTTCGAGGATGGTACCTAGGGTAAACCTTAGATTCTTCAGGGAAGAAGACTAGGTCAGCAACTCCTGAAGAGATCATATATGGTTCATTACATATACATGCATACATATATATGTATGTATGTATGCATGCATCCGTGCATGTATGTATGTATGTATGTATTCTCAACCCCGTCATGTAAAACTCTTGTATAAAGAGACTTCATATCTATGCTAAGACCCATTTTGATAAACACTCCATCTTCTAGTTATGTTCCCTTTACATGTGTTGAAAATGGCTCTTAGAAAAATGAGCTTTAAGTTCCTCCACATGTGGAGGACTTCCTAACAAGTTAATACTCTAGGATCTAGAACCCATCATCCAATCCACCATTAATATTAAGTCTCCATAGTGTTAAGTTCCCTAATTCTTTTCTCTAATGTAATGGCCATCAAGATGCACACTACTTTTATCACTACACAATTGTTGGTCCCACTGCCTAAGCCACATTCAAAACTAATTTGGTTGGATTTAGAATTAACAGAATGCCCCCTACACCACATTTATTTGGGGATTTAGTGGCTGCTCTATCAAAATACCCATAAGGCTTGATGTATTTATCTGCGAGTCTCCAAATACTCAGTTTCTTCTTCTTTGACTTCTCATAGTTTAATTGATCTCCTCTCATTTTGTAAAATGTGTTGATAGGTTAGATTTATACCCCTTGGAAGAATGCTTCATTCCTAATTATAATTTTTAAACCTTTACAATATAACAATGCAAACATAGATTCTTTATAAAACATAAAAGAAAAAAATAACATTTGCACAATACTTAGAAATTCACGTTGGAAACCATTAACTGGGAAAACCAACAAATGTTTAGAGTTGCACCTCTAACTCTCATTGAATTAACTCCACCATTTACAATACAATATATATGATTCCATGACATCCAAAACCCTAATCTATTAACTTGGATTAGATTCCTTAACTGAAATTATATTACAATGGGCCAAAAAAACGTTGGCTAAAAACAACCCAAAAATAGACCAAAAACAACCCAATTATTTTTTTGAGGGCGGAACCCTTGAACCCCTGTGACCCCCCCAACATGCTCGACTCAATGTACAACATGTGGGCCTAAGAGTGCAATGAATACAACACATCCCCACCATTTTCCCACTTGTTGTTTTCTTTGCATATAAGGGGGACGAGGATTACTTGATCAACAATTTAGGGCAACGATGCCCATTGCTTCTCTATACCAAGAGCACTTCTTGGTACTAATAGACTTCATTAATGAATATGCAACAATATTCAAAGTGTCAACCTTCACTAGTAACACCTTCTTGTCTTCAACCATGTTTCTCACAAAGTGACATTGAACATTAATATACTTTGTTTTAGAATGATATGTACGGTTCTTTGTTAGACTATCACAATCTAACCTTACATCTTGTTGTAGAAACCCAATACTTGAACACAATCTTTGTAAATAAACAACTTCCTTGCTTGCATGAGTGGATGCCATGTATTCAACTTCTATAGTTGTGATTGCAACAATAGACTAGCTCTTGCTCATCCAATTGATTGCACCTCAAAATAGGTTAAACACATAATTGCTTATAGATATTCTACAATCTAGATCTCTAGCCTAGTCTACATTAACAAATCCATGTACATTTAACACTCTATCTAGTCTAAGTATTCCTTGGTAGCAAATTGCATAATCTATAGTGCCACACAAATACCTAAAGACCCTCTTTACAACTTTCCAATGCTCTCGTTGGCCCTTGGTTATGGAAGCAAGTGAAGATCAAGGAAGAAAAAGCAAAATGAGAACTTCACAGAAGACACAATGACTGTTACTGGGTTGAAGTGAGCAAAAGAGAAGAAAAGACGGAGATAAGTAAGCCATTGGACGAGGAGATTGAGGATGACAGATAAGCAAGAAAGAAAAATCATGGACAACTCAGCAAGTGGGAAAAGCCACCGTTGGATGCTTTGGAGCACCGCGTGAGAAGGAAGGAAAGACAGGCTAGCGAAGCCCTGAAAGTGCGGGTCAAGTTGACCTAGGGTTTTGGTATCTAGGGTTTTGGACACCTAGGTTTCGGCCTAAGGATGTCGGTGAGCTATTGTAATGTATAAATAAAGGTCATAAGGACCTAGTTTGGGTTGGTATGATATTATTGTCAATCTAGTGGTATTGTTGTCAGAAGAGATTGTTGTTGTGTGAGAGAGAAGTGCTAAGAGTGAGAGCCTTCTGGTATTGTAAGATATTTAGCTGGGTGCGAAGATCAACCTTGCAGCTAGGTGCGCAAGGAGGGGAGAGAAAGAGAGGAGAAGAAAGAAGATCTGCTAGCTAAGAGCACATACAAGAACTGTATGCTTTACCCTAATATATTATAGCACAGTTCTGTGGACGTAGCCCTAAAGAGAGGGTGAACCACGTACATCTTGTGTTGTGTGTGATTGGTATTTTATTTCTGTCATTGATATACTGTGATTGCATTACTGTTTTAGATATGATAAGTAGATGTGTAGAATAGATCTAAGCTGATAGGTGATATATGAATGCTATGATGTTCTTGTGTTAAATCCACTTGATCTTCCCTTTGGTTGTAGACATCTCTGTCCTGCAACCCCCTCATAACTGCTTCGGGTGAGACTGCATCTGCTTCCCAGGTATTGCCGAAAGGGCTAGTAGTTAGGGCTTGTTGGTGCGCTCTTGGAGTTGAACCTTGGGTCTGCCCCTGTGCCAACAAATGGTTCTGTTGTCGGGACAAGAATCTTCTTGAGGGAATGTCAAGGTGGTTTCCATTGAAGACAGGGACTCAAAAGTGGATAGAGGATCAAGAAAAGGACTTTGCTGAAGCCCAAAACAAGAACCCTAATCTTAGTTTAGAGGATTGGTTGGAGAAATATATCTTTACTAATATACACAAAATTTTCTTTGGGGGAATCCATTAGGAGATGTATGAGTGGCTAGCTAGATTAGCAGATACCCAGTTCGAGATCCGATCTAGACCTCCTGTGGTTTGGACGTCAGAGCTGATCAAGAAGTTCAAAAGAGTTGATAACGCCGTATCACGAGCAGTAGATCACTGGTTTGATAGCACCATTGGAGGGTACATCACAAAGTTTGTTGTTGACAGAGTAGAATCATACAACTGAGCGGAGAAATATTTTTTCAAGGGACCCAGAGGAAAATTTTTACAATTCCTGAAGTTGAGACTCAAGATGCTATTACATGAGAAGAACATCTTGAAGATACAGTAGATTGGTCGGATCTAGAAAGGCTAATGTTCAAGAATTCAGACAGCGACAACGACACAGAAGTTGGACATACACGCAGTGGGAGAGTGTTTAGATAAGTTCACCTTGCGAACCTGTTTAAGCAGAACTACGGGGAGGACGGTTTCTACAGTGGAGAAGAGGAAAAACTGACAGACGAGGAGCATTCAGAACCTGCTGGGACAGAGGAAGGTAAAGATAAAGAGCTTCGCCAGGGAGAACCTGAAACCTCAGAAACTGCACAGACCATCGAAGTAAGTGCTGTTATCCCTCTTGTTGATTCAGTAGTATTAAGCAATCAGAGTAATCCCAACCACCGGAGTGTCCAGAGTACTGCCAATAGTAGTCCACCACATATTCAGTCAGGAACCCTAGGAAGATCTATGGCAGATGAGATGAGGCTTCCTATCTTTAAGGGAGATGGATCTGAAGATCCTGATCAACACTGGTTCCTATGTGAAGCCATATGGAATATTAAAAATGTCACTGACGAAGCTGTCAAAAGAACCCAATTTAGTACCACTCTAAGGGATCGTGCACTGAGCTGGTACATGAAGCTTGTCCAAGGACTTGCACAGCCTAAGCCACTGAATCAGATTAAGAATGCACTGATTGCAGAGTTCAAGAAACCCAAGTCGGATTCACAATGTATCACAGAGCTGAAAGAGATCAAGCAGAAGGTGGCCAAACCTGTTTGGGAATTCGATTAGAGATTCAAAACCTTAACAAGCCGATTGACTTTTCATATCCCAGACGAACAATACAAAGAATGGTTCATTACTGCCCTCTTACCACACATCAGAGTTCCCCTGATGCAATAGAAGATTGCTTCGCAGCCTGAGATGCTGGAGATCGTCATGAAGTTAGAATCATCCCCTACGGGAGAATCCAGCGCAGGTATGAGTCATATCTTGAGTCAACTAACTAGTTTGTCTTTGTAGGTTGAAGATATGAAGAAAGACAAGGGAAAAGATAAAAGAGAAGACATCTAGTGTGTCAGATGCAGATCAAAAAGCCATGACAAGGAACACTGTCCCCTATTCAATGAATACTTGGCTTCTGGAGCTCCGATCCCTTTGAAGCAAGTCACCTTACCTTGGTGCGAGGTATGTACAAACAAACATCGCCCTGGTGAGTGCTACTACATGCAAAAATATGTTCAGACACCTACAAATTTGTACTATACATTCTGGAAGTTCGTGGGACATGATGATAGGGATTATAGGGTTTACGATCTCATGCATGAAAGGTCGAGAGACATATATAATATTCAAGGTGAAGTACATCAAGAAGGAAACACTACACAGTATAACTCTCCGGGGAGAGACAACTTCAATCCTCGCGGTGGATTCAAAGGAAGAGGACGAGGAGGAGGAATGGGTCGAGGCCGAGGACATATAATCTGTTATAACTACGCACAACCATGATACCTCGTAAGGGATTTCCAGAACCCTTGTGCCACTTGCAGCTACTGCGTCTCGTTTGACCATGTTATAAAAGATTGTCCTGTGCTGCTAGCTAAGCTTCAGGAAAGACGAGGACCTCAGCAAAACCTGCAAGTGCAATTGATATATGCTGAACCTCGTGGAGAAGACCCTAGAGTCGCTATTATAACAAGAGGAGGCGCTGTTACAGGAGATGACAGAATGACCCAAGGGAAGATTACATAAGATTCAGGAATCAGGAAAGCTACAAAGAAGACACAAATATTTGATGCAAAGAAAGAAAGACAAATATTTTAGGAAGCTAGAAAAGAATTTAGAGGAGACCAAGGCTCTTCATCAAAGACAAGATCAAAAGTGAGAGAATATGGAATGCCTCTGGCATTTGATCAGTCTGCTTCGCCAAAAGAAGAAAAAGAGGTAAGCAAGCTCATGGACTTTTTATATACTTGTATTAAGTTGATTCAGGATGAAAGCATTGTACAAGAGTTACAAAATTTTAACCAGACAATACGAGCTAGGAAAGATAGACCCCTTACTAAATAGGGTAGTGCACCAAATCGGTAAGAAAAGAAGGACAAACAAGGAACTACATTTGAATGCTCAAATAGGAGAGTATGAGATAGATTATGTAGTCCTCGACTTAGGTTCGGAGGTCAATGTCATGATGAAGAAAACCTGGGCACTGATGGGAAAAACGAAGTTGATCTATTCCCCTATTAGGCTTAGGATGGCTAACCAACAAGCTGTAAGCCCTTTTGGCAGATTAGAACATGTCCCCGTGGACATTGATGGAGTAATAACATTTGCAGATTTTGAGGTAATTGAAATAGTTGACGATAGCTGTCCTTACCTCGCGCTGTTAGGAATTGATTGGGCTTTCAATAATTCCACTGTGGTTGATTTAAAGAAAAGACGTATGAATTTTGAAAGAGATGGCCTTAGGGTCATTGCACCTTTAGATCTAGATGAAGGTCAATGATACATAGAACCTATCAGAGAAGAAGATCATGCATATGCACTAGAAAATATATACAAGTTAACAGCCAGACAACAAGATTACATTAATCCTACAACCGATGAGAACCTGAGATGGTGGAGTGAGAGCACATGTTCATCAGATTCAGAAGAAGCACTGGAGAACTGGTAGAATAAAATGTATGAAGTATCTACAAGAAGATGTGCTAGAATAACTAGACAAGTTCGCTGGATTGGCACAACAATAAGTAACTTACCCACTTTTGATGGTCTGAATCCTTTAGAAACCTTCTTGTTGAACTTTGAAGAAAGTGTACCAATACAACGGAGATTATTGGCAATGGATGAGGCCTTGAAAGTCACACCATCAAGATGGTGGGGGACACATAAACATAGCATCACAGATTGGATACAATGTCGTACCCTGATGACAACTTGGTTCTCAACACAAGTAGAAGGCTGTGAAGTTTGGTACACAGGTCAAAGCTGCCAAAGGACCATGTGCGGAGTTGTGAGGAAGCCTGGAGAAACATTCCTCAAGAACAATGGGTGAAAAAATTCATTAACACGCTGGACACGACGCCTATCAACTGGTACCTCCAAGTAGAGCTATGCCTCATCACTACAGATTGGGAAGGTATGACTCAAAATTTTGTAACTACCTTCTTATTTGAAAGCCAATTTCCTTCAGTAGACCTAGCATTACAGATTGTGAGACAAAGTATATGAGGAGGCATCTATCCTTCCTTTGGAACAAGAAGAGGATGAATGGACTGCACCTCTCCAAAAACTACAAGGCTGTTACAACATCAATGTTGATGAAGACGATGATTCTAGGAAGGTGAAAATCGCGGAAACAGAAGGTCAGAGAGATGTGAAAGGACCAGGAGTTGAGCTGCCATTCATTGGACAACCAATAAAGATTAAGAAAGTCAATATTGGAATAGAGAAGACAACAAAGTTTGCAAATGTTAGAGATTATTGGGATGCTGTCACCATTGACAAAATTACAGAGCTACTGCATGAATATCAAGACTTGTTTCCAACCAAGTTCACTGATATGAAGGGAATTAAAGGACCTATGGAAGAGATGAGGATTCCTTTAAATCCAAATGCAAGACCAGTTAAATAGAGACCTTACAGACTGAACCCTAAATATAAGGAAAAAGTGAAGATCGAGCTTGACAGAATGTTGGAAGCAAGAATCATAGAACATGTCCAAGAGTCAGAGTGGATTAGCCCTATGGTGGTACAAGACAAGAAGACATGAGAGATCAGGATATGCATAGATCTCAGGAAGCTAAACGATGTCTGTTTACATGACCCCTTCCCTACACCATTCACTGACGAAGTGTTAGATAATGTGGGAGGCCAAGAGGTATATTCTTTTACAGATGGATTTTCAGGATACCATCAGATCCGGATTGCCAAGGAAGATCGCCATAAGACCACATTTGCAACAGAATGGGGATCCTATCAATACACAGTAATTCCATTTGGATTGAAGAATGAGCCAGCCATATTTCCCAGGGTGGTGGTCGAAGCATTCTAGGAATTTTTGCATAATTTTTTAGAAGCATGTTTTGATGATTGGACCGTTTTTAGTTTACTGAAGAATCATATTGAATGTCTAAGGCTAATGTTGGATAAATGCAGACAATGCCAAATTGCCTTGAACCTGAAGAAATGTATTTTCTTTTCATCATTTGGTGTGATGTTAGGTCATATTGTATGCAAGCAAGGATTGCTAGTAGATCCATCCAAGATCACCATTATAGTTGATCTACCCCCTCCTACTTCAGTTAAAAAACTGCGCACTGTGTTGGGACACACATGATATTAGAGAAAGTTAATTAAGGGATATGCTCAGATTACAACACCCATGGAGAAGCTGTTGAAGAAGGATTGTCAGTTTAGTTGGACAGAAGAATGCCAGCAGAGCTTTGACACACTGAAACATAAAATGGTTACTGCGCCCATTCTGGTTTTCCCAGATTGGACCAAGGAGTTTCACGTGCATGTCGATGCGTCTTCCATTGATTTAGGAGCTATGTTAGCACAAACAGGAGGAGGAGATATTGACCACCTGTTAGCCTTTGCTAGTAGGAAGCTATCCACAACAAAAATTAATTACACCACTACAGAGAGAGAAGGATTTGCCATGGTGTATGCATTGCAAAAATTTCACCACTACTTGTTGGGAGGACACTTTAAAATGTTTACTGATCACTCCGCACTAAAATACCTAGTCAACAAGCCAGTGTTGGGGGGAAGGAGACGAAGATGGCTTTTGCTGTTTCAAGAATATGATTTTGAGATCATAGTAAATCCAGGGAGAATGAACAAAGGACCTGACCATTTGTCAAGGTTGGAACATGGCGAAGAACCGACCAGTTTAGAGGATACACTGTCGGATGCACAACTATTGGCCATTAGAAATATTGATGGCCACTTCGTCGATATATTCCAGTTCCTATCAACATGAATGGCACCTAGTGAGTACATAATTCCCCAGAAGAAACAACTAATAGTGCGCGTTGCAGACTTCTCACTTATAGCCGGACATATATACAAGATGGGACTTGATGAGATATTGAGAAGGTGTGTTATGGAGGCATAACGACCACTGATCCTTGCAGAATCTCATGAAGGCATCATAGGAGGACATTATGCAGGAAAAGCAACTGTGCATAAGGTTCTTAGAGCTGGCCTTTGGTGGCCTACCTTACACAGAGATGCTAAAGACTATACTAGAGCCTGCGATGTATGCCAAAGAGTTGGGAAACCATCCAAAAGAGATGAAATTCCATTAGCCCCACATCTGACCCTACAAGCATTTGAGAAATGGGCCATTGACTTCGTTGGACCTATAAAACCACCAGGAAAGTGTACATGAGCAAGGTGCATAATTACAACAACAGAATACTTGACCAGATGGGCCAAAGCAAGAGAAGTTAAGGACTGTAGTGAAACTACAGTTGCACAATTCATATTTGATGACATCATAACCAGGTTTGGATGCCCAAAGATCCTTATGAGTGATCAGGGAACACATTTCATCAATAAGATAGTTGAAGCCCTGACTGAAGAATTTGCAGTCCACCATCAGAAGAGAACACCTTATCATCCACAAGCAAATGGGATAGTTGAAGAATTCAACAAGATCTTGGAAACAACACTAACCAAGATTTGCAGTGTGAACATGGATGATTGGGACCTATGAGTACCAACAATATTATGGGCCTATAGAACCACTTGCAAGAAGCTGACAATGCAAACCCCCTTCAAATTGGTTTATGGTCTCGAAGTTGTTGCTCCAATGGAATATCTAGTACCAAGCCTGAGAATTGTTGCCTTTACAGATATGGATGAACCTGGCACTATTCAAGAATGGCTTGCACAGTTGGTTGAATTGGAGGAAGACAGATTTGTTGCAAGATTCCATCAACAAGTACAAAAGGAAAGAGAGAAGGCCTACCATGACAGGCACATCAGGAAGAAGGAATTTAAACAAGGTGATCTAGTACTGGTATATGACATCAAGTTCATAAAACATCATGGGAAGTTCAGAACGCATTGGCTAGGGCCATACAAGATCGCTTGTGTTACAAAGGGAGGAGCTTCACAATTGAAAACGTTGAACGAAGAATGGAAGGAAGGATTAGTGAATGGGAGTCAATTGAAGTTGTACTATGACAACCAACTGCCTCGTAGCTCTCAGTAAAAGCAGGAAGAAAAGGGTCTAGGTACCAGGTGCAGTTGAAACTGGGTACCAAAAACAGAAAAGATAGTCTGCACAAGGGAAAAAGAGGAGGCATCGAGCAGAAAGTAGAGGCTACACTGCACAGTCTGGAGTCGAAGTAAAACAGGAAGCTCAGATATGAAGTGCCTCGGGACGAGTCACAGGTGAGTGTTGGGGGCCTGTTGGCCCTTGGTTATGGAAGCAAGCGAAGATCAAGGAATAAAAGGAAAAATGAGAAATTCGTGGAAGACACAGTGACTGTTACTGGGTCAAAGCGAGCAAAAGAGAAGAAAAGACAGAGAGAAGTAAGTCATTGGACGAGGAGATCGGGGATGACAGATAAGAAAGAAAGAAGGATCATGGAAAAATCAGCAAGCGAGAAAAACCACCGTTGGATTCTTTGGAACATTGCGCGAGAAGGAAGGAAAGACAGGTTGGCAAAGCCCTGAAAACACGGGTCAAGTTGACCTAGGGTTTTAGACACCTAGGGTTTTGGTATTTAGGGTTTTGGACACCTAGGTTTTGGCCTAAGGATGTCAGTGAGCTATTGTAATGTATAAATAAAGGTCATAAGGACCTAGTTTGGGTTGGTACAATATTATTGTCAATCTAGTGGTATTGTTGTCATTAGAGATTTTTGTTGTGTGAGAGAGAAGTGCTAAGAGTTAGAGACTTCTGGTATTGTAAGATCTTCAGTTGGGTGCGAATATCAACTCTACAGATGGGTGCGCAGGGAGGGGAGAGAAAGAGAGGAGAAGAAAGAAGATCTTCTAGCTAAGACCGTAGACAAGAACTATATGCTTTACCCCAATATATTATAGCACAGTTCTGTGGACGTATCAGTAGAGAGAGGGTGAACCACGTACATCTTGTATTGTGTGTGATTGGTATTTTATTTCTGTCATGGATATACTGTGATTGCATTACTGTTTTAGATCTGATAAGTAAATGTGAAAAATAGATCTAAGCTGATAGGTGATATATGAATGCTGTGTTGTTCTTATGTTAAATCCACTTGATCTTCCCTTTGGTTGTAGACATCTATGTCCTGCAACCCCCTCATAACTTCTTTGGGTGAGACTGCATCTGCTTCACAGGTGTTGCCGAAAGGGCCAGTAGTTAGGGCTTGTTGGTGCGCTCTTGGAGCTGAACCCTGGGTCTGCCCCTGTGCCAACAACTCCTTTCCCGATTTTGACATATACCTGCTCAAAACTCCCACTACATGGGAAATGTTCAGTCTAGTACATACCATTTCATACATCAAACTACGAAAACCACTAGCATAAGGAACACAAGACATGTATTCTTCCTCTTCTTGTGTCTTGGGACACTGATCTACAAATAACTTTACACCTATAGGAATAGTGACCTTGACCATTTTACATTCCTGCATATTAAACCTATGAAATACTATCTCCACATAATTTCTTTGATTTAACAAGAGTTTCTTGTTTTCTTGACCTCATTTCCATGCCCAAAATAAAATTTGTAGCACCAAGATATTTTGTATCAAATTTATAACACAACTGATTTTTTACATCCTTGATGGTTTCCTTGTTTCCAATCAACAACATATCATCAACATACAATACCACACAAATAAAATGATCACCAACTACATTGGAATACACACAATGATAATATTTTCTCCTTGAGAAACCAAGTCCCATTATATAAGTATCAAACTTTTGATACCACATCCTTGGAGATTGCTTTAACCCATACACAAACATTTTTATCTTGCAAACCAACTCTTTCTTTCCCTTCACTGCAAACCTTCTGGATATTTCATGTAGGTTTCTTATTCAAGATCCCCATGTAGGAATGCTATCTTTACATCCATCTAATCTATTTCAAGATAAAAAACAACAACATCAGATAAAAGGAATATAATGGAAGTCAATTAAGCAATAGAAGAAAAAAATTCACCAAAATCAATTCCCTCTACCTCGGAATATTCCTTTGCTACTAAGTTGGATTTATATATCTCCACTTTACCTTCTACATTTAAATTCTTCTTAAAAATCCTTTTGGCAAAAATGAGTTTTTCTCCAACCAAGAACTCAACTAGATCCCATGTCTCATTCTTATCCAAGGCCACCATTTCTTCAACCATGGCCTTCTTCCATATTTTACCATCCTTTGAATCCACTACTTCCCTAATAGATCTAGGATCATCATCAGTAATAGATAAAGAAAAAAAAGAACAAAAATAAGGTGGAGTATACCTTTTGAGTTGTCTTCTTTCCCAAACCGATCTCCTCAATATTGGAGTGAGGTTCTTCTTCTTCTTATGATTCATACTCTTATGTTGAGTTAGATTCTTCATCCTCCAACTCAAACTCTATCGTCTTTGGTTATTTTTCCTTTGGTAGGACTTTATGTTTGGGAGCATATTTAACCTCTCTAAAGACAACATCTTGACTGTAAACAATATTCTTAGTTACCAGGTTTCAAAGTGTTAAAATAATTGATGTGCTTGTTTTACCATAGACAATATCACAATATTGTCACCCAACCATAGGCACACATCCACCCCCAAGCACCTTTAACCTTTGACATAATTATTCCGGAAATCCATACTAGAACCAATAGATAAACCCTAGCTGCTAACTGCAAGAACAAATCAAGACAAGTAGAGCGCTCCTTATCCAAGGGTAGCGCACAAGAGAGAGTCTCCATATCCACAGAGAAAGTACCATACACAATTGGAGCAACTACAACTGCACTACTCTCTCAAACTTGCGCCATACTTAGCTAGTACATCACCAAGAATATCACTAAGAGTATCACCAAGAATATCACCAAGAGAATCACGAAGAATATCACTTGATAGCGCTAGAGAGAGACCAAGAATAAGACCAAGAGATGAATATACACCCTTATTCCTCCTTGCAGATGTAGTTGCATCTCTCCACAAGACTTGCTCTCTGACTGGGTGTACAAATGAGCTAAAATGACCTCTATTTATATTAATCTTTCCACTGACTTTTCTGGCTGGTATGACCTGACTTTCTGGTAATTATATTTTCTGTTTATTTTTTTCCTTTGGAGCCGACATGTCTTTCTGGAAGATAATATTCTAATATTATTTATTCAGTTAGGCCGATTTATCTTCTAGGGTTTTCACACATCTGTTTAGGGTTTCCCTTACTTCTAGAATATTCCATTGTAGTCAAAGGTTACACATGGAGGTTAATACCTTCCGTAGCTACCGTAACATCAACACTCCCTCCTAGCTACGGAGGTATTAATGATAATGGTATTGAGAACACACAAAGAATTTTGTCAGTAGCATCATCATAGAAACACATGCTATCTCATGATCGCGTATATCGAGTCACGAGCATCATCATCACCATCGATATCATCTGATAACATCCTAGAATCAACATACATCATCGTTTGCATCAACTCTCGAGGCCATACTCCATCTGAGTAATCAGGCATGATGATGAATAAGTCATGTGATGAACTTAGCGCACTTAACATGGTGTCTCGCATGAGTCACCCACTTAACAGAGTGATATAGGGACCATTCTTCCAATCCGGACATACGTCCTAGAAGAATAGTCGTCCCAACAGATGCTGAAAGCCCCGCAATGGGCTACGAGGACCATTCTTCTAATCCAGACCTACGTCCTAGAAGAATGTCAGTCCTCCCAGATGATGAAATCCATGCCATGGGCTACAAAGACCATTCCTACAGGAATGTTAGTCTCAGACTATTTTCTAATCGGGTCATATGCACCATAGAGATCAATCTCTACCAATATGCCTTAGAAAATACCGGTCTTGTATCAACCACCCTAATCAGGATGTCATGTCCTTAGGGGGAGGACTATTCAACTTGATCAGGCCAACAATTGTGCCTCAGGAGAGTATCGATCCTAAACTATTTTCCTAATCGGGCCACAATCTATGCCTTAGGAAAATACCAATCCATGATACGTCAACAACCTGTCAACCTGGACCATTATCCACAGGGCGAATTTCTATCCACCAACAATATGTTCTTCCTGGACCATTCTCCGTCTGGAGAATGTCTCTCCACCATCACACTGACTATCCATCTAGCTGACAATCATCTCCAACACTAGTGGTAGTCTCCATGGAAATAAGATAGTAGCATACAACTGCTATAATTCCATCCAATAGAACACACCTGTGTCTATCCATAGTAGTACACAACTACTTCCCAGTGGTACATAACCACTCCTAGTAGCATACAGATACTAATTAGTGACACATAATCACTACCAGTGGAACACATCCATCACAGTAACATACAACTATTTTTCAGAGACATACAGTCTCCACAATAATCAAATCATATCATCTGATATCATCCTACATCAACAATGTCATCAACTACATCACCTCTAAGCCATACTAGAATGATGCGAATGCATCATATCTAAGCTATACTGGTGTGATATGGAGCATCATCTACATCATCTCTAAGTTGTATTAGCTTGACATATATAGCATGATGCCAATGTATCATATCTAAGTTGTATTCCACCTCTAAGCTATACTCACATGATGTAGATCCATGCCTCACTGTGTCATCTCTAATATGTATGATCATCTCTAATCCGTACTAGCATGACATATCTAGCATGATGTGAATGCATCATATCTAAGTTGTATGCCATATCTAAGATATACTCACATGATCATATCTAGCATGACACAAGCCCCCTACATCATCTCTAAGCTATATGGTCATCTCTAAGCTGTACTAGCATGACATATCTAGCATGATGTCAATACTGTATCTAAGTTGTATGTCATATCTAAGTTTATACTCGCATGGCCATATCTAGCATGATGCGGCTCACCAACATCATATCTAAGCTGTACTAACATGAACATAACTAGCATGATTTCAATACATCATATCTAAGATGTATGTCCACCTCTAAGATGTACTAGCACGATGCTCCTCAAGCCACTGTATCAACAACTCCAATCGTCTATATCATATATGAGTTGTAGTAGCATGATGAAAGCATCATCTCTAAGTTATATGACCATCTCTAAGATGTACTAGCATGATACATATCCACAACTCACTGGCAGTCCATGATGCCACATATCATTGCTCCCTCCCAACCGAGGAAGTCATCTCCTCCATTTTAACCAAGGGAGAAATCTCCATGAGCCCCAGCTTGTCCCTCAAGTATGCAAACTTTATCTTGGATAAAGGCTTCGTCAAAATATTTGTAGTCTACTCATCAGTGGAGATATATTGGAGAACCACTTCTCCCCTCTGGACTTTATCACAGAGAAAATAGTACTTGATCTCAATGTGCTTTGACCTGTCATGGAACACCGGGTTATATAAGAGCTTCACACAGCTCTGGTTATCACAATATATCACGATCGAATCCAACACTTGATCAAACAATCCAAAAACCAACTTACGGAGCCACACTGCTTCTGTACAAGCATCACAAGCTGCAATATACTCTGCTTTTGCAGTGTTGAGTGCAATAGAATTCTGTTTTTTGCTAGCCCATGATATTATAATAGATCCCAAACTTAAACACATACCATAAGTACTCTTTCTGTCATCTGCACTCTTTCCCAATCTGAATCAATAAATCCATGCAACTGTATATCACTATTTGAGACATATCTCAAACCATAGTTATCGTCCCACGAAGATATCTCAAGATATGCTTTGCAACTATCCAATGCTCTTGTCTAGGTTTCAATTAGAACTGGCTCAACATGTTCACAATAAAGAAAATGTTCGGCCTAGTATTCACCAAATACATCAAGCAACCAATCAACTCCTGGTACAGGGATGAGTTTACTGGATCAAACTCAGAATATCTCAACATCCTCAAATTTGTTACCATGGGAGTTATCATGGATTTTCAATCCACCATCCCAAACTTATGAAGGATATTTACAACATACTTCCCTTATCCTAGGAAGACTTCACCACGCTTCTGCCATACTTCTAATCCCAAGTAGTAGTGCATCAGACCAAGATCCTTCATATCAAATTCAATGGCTAACTCCTTCTTATTGGTTATGGTTAAGTTAAATGCTAAAATGAAATGAACTTCATGCTTAACCTTTCTTATAGAGAAATCAACATGGTTTGAGAGAATAGGTCTTGAAGAACCCATTGCACAAGCTACAAGCTTTTACCAGTCATCCCTCCTCTTTCGCAGAACCGTACAACCCACCTAGGGTTTCCAGAAAATCTGTACGACCCTCTTCTTTTGAGTGTTTTAGCACTTGGAACTTGGACGTTGAGGCTAAAATTACCATAGGAGTGTATGGAATCCTTCAACGCACCTCTAATAAGTTTTAGATTTCATTTCCAAGCATTTTGACTTTTTGTCCCTAGGGTTTCGCTAATTTCTGCAGAAATTTCATAATTAGGATTTCTGTAATTCCTTGAAGGAGCTCTTCAGATCACTAGTGTTCTCCTATATTTCAAAGGCTTATTGTTGGCAATCATAAGTCCAACTAAACCTAAAATTTCTAGCCTAGCCTAGCCATTAGGTTTACTAGCCAAGTTGACAAGGGTTTGTGAAGAATCCAAAAATGAGCAAAATCATAATGGGAGGAAAGCTTGATGATTCAAGCAAACTCAGTTCCAGAAAAACAAGACCTCAAAGAAATGAAGACATCAACATATCAACACCCTCAGGTATGCACTTGTAAATATATTATTTGTATCATTGTCATGATGGAAATTGCAAGACGAGGGAACCTTTTGCTGAAGTCATGGATCTAGAGGAATCTTAGTGCATTAAGAGGAACAACACATTGGAAGTGAAGACTCCAGATTTGATTGTTGTAATCGTCATTCCTCTAACCTATATTTCTAAAGTTTGCTACAAGTAGGTGTTGTATATGGAACAACAATCCTTAAATTGTTTTGATTCTAGAGATGTACTCATTATTCTCCTTTAGGAGATATTCTTGTTTTGGTTCCTCTTGTTTTCTTGTTCCAAACAGGTTAAGAACACAGGAATATGTTTATCCTTTAGAGGGAGTCACTTGACTCATAAAGAGTCAAAACTATTTGAGATACAACCAATGCAATAATGCATGATCAAAATATTTCTATGATTCCATGGGCATAAGCATGCATGACACAGTATATGTTCAAAACAAGTGTTTTCACCAGACTTTGAAAAACATAACTCCCGAAGAATTCTTCACCGAAATGAAGCCTGAGATTGAACACTTCAGGTTATTTGGGTGCCCAATGTATTTTTATGTACCCAAAGAGAAGAATTCCAAGCTAGATCCTTTAGAAAGAAAGGATACAATGGATCTTCAAAGACATTCTAGATCGACATCCCTGGTCAGAGACCGATTGAGACAAGAAGATACATTGTCCTTGAATAAGAGATAGTCTTTCAAGGATCCAAAGAATCTCAGATGGAGATTGACAGTAAGACAATACCTTCTCCCCCTTCAACAGTTCAGAGGGAGACAAACATTAATCCAATTTTTCTAGTTGACATGTTCAGAGATATTGTAGTACGACATAAAATGCCTACCTAGACTCACTCTGCAAGAGGTAGAGAAACATACAAACCTATCAAGGCACATCCTGAGAAAGCAAAATATATTTTAGAGCTGTCCTTCAGTCATGGGCCACTTCATTGATGCTGAGCCTCCTTGTCTTAGAGAAGCAATGAGATAACAAGTATGGTAAGATGACATAACAAAAGAATACCGATATATCTTACAGAATGATGTATAAGATATTATTCAGGGACCAGAAGGGAAGTCTATGGTAACTTCTAAGTGGATCTATAAGATCAAGCATGCAACTGATGGAAGTGTCGAGAAATACAAAATGAGATCTATAGCCAGAGGTTTCTCACAAACAGAGGGAGTTGTATATGATGAGAAACTTGATATAGTAAACCCGATACACTTCCATCCATACTACCATCCATGAGTTGGAAACTATATCAGATAGATAGATTCTTGATGAGTTTGGATTTCAACAAGAATGTTGCTAATCCAAACCTATATTATTATAGTGTTGGTGATGAGAGCCTGATTTTGATGACTTATTCAGAAAGCCTTGTTGTTGTATACAAGTAATCCTTGAATTCTGAACTCGAGATGAAGAATCTAAGTATGATTCACTACTTCCTGGGATAAGAAATATGACAGAGAACCGAAGAGATTTTCCCGAGTCAAGGAAAATATACAGTGAAAATATAAAGAAGTTCAGTATGACAGAATGCAAAATCCACCGTGATGGATTTAAAGAAAAATGTTGATGATGATTCAGACAAGACTGATCCACAATTGATTGGATCATTGATGTATATGGTTAACACTAGACTTGATTCATGCCATGCAATGAATGTTCTTATTCATTTCATGAGTCAACTGAGACAAACTCACTAGACAACAACAAAACATGTATTGAGATATATACGAGACATAGTTGGATATGGCCTGAGATACGCCTCCAATGTGAACTTGAGTTTGTAGGATATGCCGATTCAGATTGAGCAGAAAGTATAGTGGACCAGAAGAGAACATCCAGTTGTTGTTCTACCGTGAAGTGTTTCATGGTTTCCTGATGCAGCATGAAACAAAACTCTATGGACTTGAGCACCACAGAGGCATAGTATATAACATCGAGTGTGCGAAGAAATATGGCTTCAAAAGCTTCTGACAGATTTACTTGACCATGAGATGGATCCTATGATGATAACAAAGAGTCGTGTGTAAAGATCCTTGAGAACCTAATGTTTCCTGATGGATAGAAACACAATGAGATGGAATATCCTTATATCAGAGATATGTTGCAGAGGAAAGTATTACACATGCAACACCTTCCTACACATGAGAAGATTGCAGACATCTTCACCAAACTAACTTGGTGAAGAATGCCTCCCTAGTTGAGAGGGAGTGTTGATAACTCCAACCAAGACAAAGTTCAAAGTACATCCGTGTGAGACTTGGAATGATGAAGAATGCCTCCCTAGTTGAGAGGGAGTGTTGATGATTGCAACTATGTGATACATTCTCCAACTTACAAACTTGTGAGATGTGGATCATTGTAGCTATGCAAGACTTTCTCCAGCTTACAAACCTGAGATAATTCCCCTTAGAAGGGTGTGTGGTTCCTATCTGAGACAGAGCTGGAACATAGAGATGAACTCCTCCATACAGAGAGTTGAGAAGAACTCTAGATGATTCTCCCGTGTAACATAGTGAGAAAGGTGATTTGCAGAGTTGGACGTGCCTGTGTCTGAGCACAACGTGAACGTGTGAAATCCAAAAGTGTTGGGTGCATCATCATGAGAACAAAAATGAAGATGATGTATTAGCTTCCTCTGAGTAGAAGAGTTGACGAGAAACTCCAGATGACTCTCCTGTGTAATGCAGTGGGAAAGAAGATTTGTTGAGTGGATGTGCCTGTGGACGAGCACAGGTGAACGTGATCCTAGTGGCTGAGCACTAGTGAAGAAGTGGTTCTTCTGTGTAAAGCAGTGATCCAGAGATATGGACATCCTTATGGATGTGCCCCTAGTGGATGAGCACTAGTGGGTGTATCAGATCCCTTGATATATTGTTCAAGAGTCAGACATGCTTGTAACCCTAATTGTGATGTAAAGGGTACATGTCATTCCCACCTTAATGTGACTGGTAATTAATGTAAAATATAATTAATCTGGTTAATATTAATTATATTATAAGTCTTGTCAAGTATCTATCAATACGTGCATACCAATCTCTTGGAGCTTGCTTGAGTCCATACAAGGCCTTTTACAATCTGCATACATGGGTTTCTTTTGGGTGTACCTAAAAACCTTGAGGTTTTTGTATGTATACCTCTTCCTCAATTACTCCATTGAGAATGGTAGTCTTTACATCCATATGATGTAGAATCCAACCCATGGATTCTTCTAGAGATATGATGGTTAAGATAGATGTATATCTGGAAACCAGAGCAAACGTCTCATCATAATCTTCTCCCTCATGCTGGGAGAAACCTCTAGCCACAAACCTTGCCTTGTATTTATCGATACTTTCGTCCACTGCATGCTTTATCTTGTAAATTCATTTAGGCACAAATTTCATATATTGTTTTTCATGATTGATATTCTTCCATTACAACTTCCTTCTATTCTTTTTTCTTGACTGCTTCTTCAAAGGTGGAGGGTTCTGTAACTGGAATATGGTTTTGAATTCTTGCTTTCTATGAAAGCTATGTTTGGAGAATGATACTTATCTGCATGATCTCACAAGCTCAAGCTGGTCTTCTCTTCTTAGTCTTATATTGGTGTATATCTCTGTGGTTCTGCCATGTTTGATACAACATTCTTACATAGTAACTTATTTGGAACAAATAAATACATCCTCATGGCAACCTCCATGAAATCTTGTAAGATAACCTACCCGAGACAAGAACAATAAAAGTATTTCCATTATAATAGCATTTTCATAAGAACATATCTATGGTAAAAAGAATGAAGAACAATTTTATGGTGATCATCATAGTATAACCAAGATGACCTGTCGAGAGAAAAACAAGAAATATCTCTCTAGAGGAGATGCTAGTTCATTTTTCAAACAAGTACAATAAGTATATATATCAATAGTATTCACATTCTATCAAGTATTCATTACATTTAGCAGTAATAGAACCTTTCAAAGACTTATTTCACAATTTGTAATGTAGCAACTATCAACCTTGGTATGTGCAAAATTGAAACTTATCAATTTAATCAAATTTGGAACCTAAAGCCTCAACTGCTATGGAGGGTGCGCTTATTCCTTTGAATGAATTGAATCTGATATTACTGCTTGGAAAAGGTCTCTAGTACATTCCCTACAAACACACTCATGCTTTGCTAGAAGATATAACTTGAAAGACATATACAAGTGCATACCTTTGAAATCTTTGTAGCATCGTCCAACTTGTCTTATAATATTAAACTAGATACCATCTTGACAAGGAGAGGTTAGAAAATGAATCAGGAGGTTCAATGATTAGAACAAGCTAGAAACTATGAAATTTCAATTTTGACCATAGAATCAATTTGACCAGAAGTCAACCTCTGACTTTGACTTTGAGCAAAAATTCAAACCTGACATTTTTCTAGCTAAGGGTACCAAGAGGTGTGATATGATAGGGCACACTAGAATGTCAAAGAAATATGCAAAACACTTTATTATAGGTTCCCAAACAAATGGGTTAGGGTTTGTTGCTGTTGCAAAACTTGACTACAACTGCAACTGCAAATGGTGCTATAACGAGCTTGAAAATAAACTTCCCAATCTACCTTCCAGTGGTTAGTCTGTCTAAAGATAGTGTGGGCCCATAACCTGTTAAAATAATTGATGTGCTCATTTTACCATAGACAATATCACAATATTGTCACCCAACCATAGGCACGCAACCACCCCCAAGCACCTTTAACCTTTGATGAAATTATTCCGGAAAGCCATACTAGAACCAACAGATAAACCCTAGCTGCTAACTGCATAAAAAACTAAAGAAAAGTTGAGCGCTCCTTCTCCAAGGGTGGCGCACAAGAGATAGTCTCCATATCCATAGAACAAGTACCATACACAACTGTAGCAATTGCAGCTGCACTACTCTCTCAAAACTGCACCATACTTAGCTAGTACATCACCAAGAATATCACTAAAAGTATCACCAAGAATATCACCAAGAGAATCACCAAGAATATCACTTGATAGCTCTAGAGAGAGACCAAGACCAAGATATGACCATACACCCTTATTCTTCCTTGCAACAACAATTGCAACTCTCCTCAAGACTTGCGCTCTAACTGGGTGTACAAATGAGCTAAAACTTCCTCTATTTATATTACTCTGTCTAGTGACTTTTCTGGCTAGGCCGACCTGACTTTTTGGTAATTATATTTTCTATTTATATTTTACCTCTAGAGTTGACTTGTCTTTCTGGAAGATAGTATTCTAATATTATTTCTTTTGCTAGGTCGACTTGTCTTCTAGGGTTTTCACACATCTATTTATGGTTTCCCTTACTTATGGAATATTCCATTCTAGTCAAAGGTTACACATGGAGGTTAATACCTCCTGCAACTACCGTAACATCAACAATCCCTCCTAGCTAGGGAGGTATTAACGGTAATGGTTTTGAGCACACACATACCATTCTTCCAATAGCATCATCATAGCCACACAAGATATCTTATGATCACACAGATCAAGTCATGAGCATCATCATCACTATCAATATCGTCTGATATCATCCTAACATCAACATACATCATCGTTTGCATCATCTCTCGAAGCCATACTCCATCTGAGTAATCGGACATGATGCTAAATAAGTCATGTGTTGAACTCAACGCACTCAACAGAGTGTCTCGCATGAGTCACTCACTTAACAAAATGATATAGGGACCATTATTCTAATTCGAACATACATCCTAGAAGAATAGCTATCCCAACAGATGATGAAAGCCCCACAATGGGCTACAAGGACCATTCTTCTAATCCGGAGCTACGTCCTAGAACAATGTCATTTCTCCTATATGCTAAAATCCATGCCATGGGCTACAAAGACCATTCCTACAGAAATTTCAGTCTTGGACTATTTTCTACTCAGGTCATATGTACCATAGAGATCAATCTCTACCCATATTCCTTAGAAAATATTGGTCCCGTATCAACCACCCTAATCGAGATGTCATGTCCTTAGGGGGAAGAATATTAAACTTGATCGAGCCAATAACTGTGCCTCATGAGAATATCGATCCTAAACCATTTTCCTAATTGGGCCACAATATGTGCCTTAGGAAAACACCAGTTCATGATACATCAACAATCTATCAACCTGGACCATTATCCACAGGGAGAATGTCTGTCCATCAACAATCTGTTCTACCTGGACCATTCTCCGCCCGGAGAATGTTTTTCCACTAGCACAATGAATTTCCATATAGATGGAAATCATCTCCAACACTAGTGGTAGTCTCCATGGAAATCAGATAGTAGCATACAACTGCTACAATGCCATCCAATAGAACACAATTGTGTCTATCCATAGTAGTAAACAACTACTTCCCAGTGGTACACAACCACTCCTTGTGGCATACAACTAGTAACCAGTGACACACAGTCACTACCGGTGGAGAACATCCACCACAACAATATACAACTACTATAAAGAGATATACAGTCTCCACATCAATCAAATCATATCATCTGATATTATCCTACATAAACAATGTCATCAACTACATCACCTCTAAGCCATACTAGCATGATGAAAATGCATCATATATAAGGTGTATTGACATGATCTGGAGTATCATCTACATGATCTCTAAGCCGTACTAGCTTGACATATCTAGCATGATGCCAATGAATCATATATAAGCAGTATTCCACCTCCAAGTTGTACTCACATTATGTAGATCAGTGCCTCACTGTGTCACCTTTAAGCTGTATGATAATATCTAAGCCATACTAGCATGACATATCTAGCATCATGGAAATGCATCATATCTAAGTTGTATGCACATCTAAGATGTACTCACATGATCATATCTAGCATGACATGAGCCCCCTGCATCATCTCTAAGTTGCATGGTCATTTCTAAGACGTACTAGCATGGCATATCTAGCATGATGTCAATACATAATATCTATCATGATGTCAATACATCATATCTAGCATGATGTCAATACATCATATCTAAGTTGTATGTCACATCTAAGTTGTACTTGCATGGCCATATCTAGCATGATGTCTCTCACCAACATCGTCTCTAAGCTGTACTAACATGAACATAAATAGAATGATGCCAATACATCATATCTAACCTGTATATTCACCTCTAATATGTACTAGCACGATTCTCCTCAGGCCATTGTATCAAAAACTCCAACCATCTGTATCATATATGAGTTGAGCTATCATGATCATATCTAGCATGATGCAATAATCATCTCTAAGATGTATGACCATCTCTAATCTGTACTAGCATGATACTGATTCAAAAATCACTGACAATCCATGATACCACATATTAGTGCTCTCTTCCAACCGAGAAAGTCATCTCCTCCTTTTCAACCAAGGGAGAAATCTCCACTATAGCCCACGTACATCGAGATTTGTGCCAAAAAATCAAAATTAAATGTCGCATTTCCATGTCACGATAGGAGATCTCTGATCCTTGGCCTTCCATATACTGGAAACGTTCTGACTCGGCCCTTCAGTTGCATTTTGAAGGCTATAAAGAAGCCAATTCCGAGTTATGGAAAAGGAGAGATAATTCAACTTTGAGAGCAAAGTTACTTTGGAGAAAATATTACTTCATATTGAGTCTGCATCCCTTTGTCCTTTAAGTCTGAACACAATGTTCATCCCCCAATATCTTCCCTTATTGATGGAGAACCTCTTAGTCTCCCGTATATGAGCTTGCCTTTGGTGGAGGATTGAAGTGGTGGAGGCCCAACTGGAAGGAACTTGGTTTCTCGGTTCTGAACCGTGCCGACACAGAAGTCTGTATTGTTTTCACTTATGCTGATCATTTATTAATAGAAATACTCCTTTCCCGTCCAATTGATATCTTGAAAATATATGAGTTATTATCCATGGGCATGTTTGTTTTGTATATTAATGGATTATGCTATCTAATGTGCTAACCTTTTATATTATCACTATATGCTTTCTATGCTTGTTTGTTGAGAACTTGTTGCAGGTATAAAGATTTGGGTCGAAGTGCTCAATGGTGGGCATCATCAAACGTTTGGATGAGGTAAGCCTCTTTCTTATATCTCTTGCAGATTGGTTTATATAGCATATGCTGGAATTGAGTTGATTTTTGCAGTCATACCTGTCTGTTGTGGTTTACCCTAGCCATAGAGAGATTTTCCTCATAACAAAGTGAAACAATGTATTATTCCCATTCATCTACAAGGTAATTGTTTGTCCCTCGATACATAGTATTATTTCATCTCGAGCTCCACTAATTGTCTCTATGCCTATCATATATATCAACAATGAAATGTAGGTTCTAACAATGAAGGTAGTGAAACAATGGTTGAGATACTATTCAAACTTGGAGGCTTCCTAACCAGGGGTTGGTCACAATACAAACATGAATACAATTACCTATTAACCAAACAAGATGTTCTCCTATGATAAGGAAATCTTTCACTAAGGCTTTCCACACTATCTCTAGGTTTTTCATATATATCAATAAAGAAATTTAGGTTTTGATAACGAAGGTAGTGAAGCAATGTTTGAGATAGTCTTGGAACTTTAAGGCTTCCTATCCAAGGGTTAGTGCCAATATTAACATGAATATCATTACCTATTAACTAGAAAATATGTTCTCCTATGATAGGAAAAGGTTCCACTAAAGCTTTCCACTCTGCTAATATTCTTGGAGTTGATTTCCTTGGGAACCAAAACAAATCCTCCAATATTAGAAATGAAATATACTTCCCTTTAATCACCAACTACCATAATCCTCCAAGGTTAGAGTACATAGGCAACAGGAACTTATGCTGTTGCACAATATTGGGAAGGAAATTGCTCTCAACCTTCTTCTGCATACTATCATCACACACATTTATCCACACATAGAAATGATACAACCCTTAGGGTTACACATATACCAATTCCTTTTCTTCTATATCCTAACCATGCCTGCTCTCTTGTAGCACAAGTAATTAAACATTGAACATTAGTTTGTACTAACCAGTCTACAACACATTCTCTTGCTACCACTCGAGATTTTTATCCATTCCTTTTACTACAACTCATGGATTTATTTTTATACAACTCGAGGGTTTCCATTTTTCTATAACTCGTGGGTTTCCCTTGCTTCCACTCATGGGTTTTCTTTTTCTTCAAATTGCGGGTTTCCTTTTTCTGCAACTCACAATTTTCCTTTTGCTACAATTCACATGTTTCCTTTTGTTGCAACTCGAGGGTTTAAAGCTTGTATACTACATTCTACAATAGCTATATCCACAACCTCTCCATGCTACCTTTATTGTAGCATCACCCTTAGAGTTGTGCTTCCCAATAATGAAATCAAAGGTCAGCTTATAAACTAGGGAAATATCGCCTTATACAAACCTCTAAGATCTATGGGATGCAGACACACACTTATATGATCATGCATAACTCTCCATGCTCAGATTCTTATTTAGACAACATCGCTTGTTCTCATGAGAATCTTACACTAAGCTCTCACGACAAAAATGTACTTCTCGATCTCGTGATTAAGGGTTGATTCACAAACCTAGGGATCCTCCCACATATGCAGAGAATCACTAATCCATACATGGCTTTTCCAAAGACCATGAACCCACTTGCAGGTTGTCACAAATCCATGCACGACCTTCTATAGATCCATGCCCACCTGTACAACATCACAATGGAACTATTCTCTACTAGGATTTACTCATTCAACAATAGAATTTCAATTTCATCAATTCATGCCAATAACATAGAAAGATAACATCATACAAAATTCAGTCATACACACGCACAAGGGTTGAATCTGCAAAACCCTAATTCTTTTATTCATTTTCATATAGAAGAAATTACACAGACTCCATGGCCACATACGAGCTTACAATTTCATTGGGTTGCTAGGATAGAGGCCATGGAAAACTCAACCATTTATCTCTCCCTTCTATGTGCGATATTTCTTCCTCTCGCAAATTCTCTCTTCCTAGCTACTTGATGTTATGCTTGTTTACGTTCAAAAATTGTTCTCCTTCAATTTCCCAACGAAATATTCATGCCATTTCATCTTCCACTTAATATTCATCCTCTTCTCAACAAATCTTATCCTACAACATGACCTTCCAACTTCCACTCAAAAATGTGATCCTTCCTCCACACATCCTTTGTATTCCTTTATGCCAATGCAAACAAATTTCCTCACAACCATTGCTATTTTCTCTCACGCTTGGTTCCATAACATTACATGGATAAGTTTCATAGTCAAGGGTAATCACAATTGAGCAGTAACACCCAAAAATCCTTTTGGAGCTATAGACATGAATACAAAATAGTTGTAGATTACACCTGTAACATCATCCCTATATCTATTAGAAATCATAAATGCATAAGCATCTTAAATAGAATGCACATAAATAGTTTGTATAAAAAATCATTCAATAAACTCATGAAGCAATAACACATGTAGAATAGTCCCGTATACAGTAAAAAATGTTTATGATCCCAAAATTCCTTATGCTGTTTATTGAATCAAGATAATAGTACCATCCAAAGCTACAATGGGAAAACATCTCTCTTTCGTTCAATGGTATTCCTTTTATAAACAAGGAAGACCTTTCATATTCTTTAGCTGCTAACAGTTACATCTCTTCGACTTATTTATTTTGTCTCATCATACAATTTGAATTTCCACTACATTTTCATTAATGAATATATGAACATTATGGAAAAAATTTAATAATACTCTTAAGGTTGTCATATTTTCTCTATAGGAAGTCCATGAGTCATAGTTATTGGAAATATCTTCGACCAAGTTTATATATATATATATATATATTCTTCTCTCTTCATATTTTATGGATGTTTTTTATGGTCAATCCAGTGAAAACAATTTTACCAACATATTCCTCACTACTCCTGCTTTCCAATGATCCCTTTCATTCTTGATTTTCTCTTTTGGATCTCGAGATATAACTTGCCGAACAATTCATAGTCGATTTCCAATTAAATTCGTTCCTCCCTTTTCTTGATTTTTTGGGGCATTTATATTGCTTATCTGGATTGAATTATTCTTCTAACATGTTCTCCTCTTCGATATATTTCCAATGAGCCCTCTCTTGGCTGATTTGACCTCCTGAAACATGAGTTATGACCTGCTGAAGTTAACGCTCAATATCCGTTTATCTCGTTGTGGGGTTAATCTGGACTGTTGATATCATATGCCTAAATAATTATCCCACATGCATTGTGGGAGGTGAGTTGAAGTAGTTTATATTGTTTTCCCAACCCTTATTAGTTTGTGTGTGGAGATAGGGTAGGCATGGAACCTTGAGCTCGTGTAGATATTTTGGCTTGAAATGAGGGTTTCGAAAAAATGGAGAAAATGTGCCTAAGTTGAATT
>ML778542.1:516375-530044 GCA_009831015.1 Picea engelmannii | reverse complement strand
TTGGAGGTTTATCCCTCCCTTTACATTTGGAAGCTGTAGCTACCTTTGGAAGTCATTACTTCCCTTGAACAATAACTATTGATTATTTCTCATATATTGTGCATGGTGTATTGTGGTGTATTGGTGTAAATCTTATACTATTGCTCATTGCTCATTGGATATAATTGAATGGTTTAAGTATAAGTTGAAAAAGGTTTTAAATTGTACTTTATACTAATTCACCCCCCTCTCAGTATCAACAATAGTGAGATGATAGTATAGGTCGATGCATAAGGAAACAAAAAATACTTACAAGAAAATTCTCTTCAAGTCATAAAATATAGCATCAAAATATGCAATCAGATAGGATCAACAAACACCTTAAAATACATTAAAACAAATTAATACAAGAGTCTCAAAATATGACCTGTCAATCTCATTACACTAGGATCAAATCAACAACATAAATCAAAGGTATAATAAGGAACATATGAAAGTACAAGATCAAAGAGCTAATGGGTTATGACAAACCTCTTCAAAGGTAAACAATCAATAACGATCCAAAACCCCTAACCGCCTCAAGGTGGATACAAAATATTCAGTAGGATCATAATAGTAGTGGATTAGGCATTAGAGTTGAAATTCAATAGGGGGCCCCTTTCCTTTTTCTCATAAAATAAAAATAAAAGGGGGGCACTGGTTGTGGCCACCAAAAATGGCGACGCACTGGAATAACCAATTATCTCTATCATGGAAATCTAGGGCCCTTACTTCAGATCTGAATGTTAAGGATAAGCTCCAAAAACTACATAAAATTTTCCAATAGTCACAAGTACTATAATGATGCCAAATTCCTAAAATACATAACCCAATATTTCAATTACTTTCCATCTAACATACCCTTTTCAAAGATCCAATTAGCGAGGTAAATTAATATGATTGGATACAAACTCCTGATTGGATTTGGTTTAACCATGGGTTTTCACTTTTTATAACAAGAAGACATCTACACAAGCGTGCTCTTCATCTCTCTTTTTTTGACATTGCTTCACTGCTATCGAGTGTCAATAGTCCAAATGAAGTTTCATGAGTATCATACAAGCATGGCCCCACGATGAGTGAGAATCCATAGCCCCAAAAAGTTTACTTGTACTTCCCACACTATTAATGATGCTTTCAACTTCATTTTTATTTGATATTGTGCTCACCCTTTTAGATTTTGTATATAGATATTGTGTATGCAACTAGGGTGTGAAGGAAGTGGGGTGATACTTGAGTTTCTTTGATTTGTTGAGTAGATATTATGCATTCAATTTTAACCCACATGCCTCCCCAAGAACCATCATAATAGTACTCGACTAATTAATTTGAGGTGGATGGAGCTCAAAGAAAAAAATAGATAGACCCTTTCCTCTACTTATGGATTGTTGTGGTATGCTTAGTAAACACATATGTTCCACCACAACTATCAATCTATAACCAAAGCTAATAGCTTCATGAAGGTTTTTTAGATGTTGCAAACCATTAATTTCAAGACTTGTAATAACCAAAGTTGGACCTGCCCCACATTCAAACTCATGGATTAATTCTCAGCTCAGACAAAGGAGTCAAATTGGCTTAAGAAACACCACCATTAAAAATAAGAGGTGAAAACAATTTGTACAAAAAGGGAAGCGCCGAGGCTAAACACCCAATTAAGAAGAGAGAATAAAAGAAAACTAAAAGAAACCCAAAACCCAAAATGTGAGTCATACAAATAAAACTGAAAAATAAATAGAAGACACAACAATGTGGGATAAATCTAAGACATCAACAATATGAATAACATTTACGCAAAAAATTACATTTCAATTCCAAAAATTGAAATTAGGGTAAAAGATTTATCAAATAAACATTTCAGAACAACTGAAACCCCTTTAAAAATGATTTTCAAGACAAATACATAATATGGAAACCAAAATAAACAAGATTACGATGAGCAATGATCAAGAAAATCAATATCCAATTAAGCTTCTTGTTCCAATGAATTTGAGATTTTTTGGTGACAATAATTCGGATTTTTGAAATGTACAAGGATAAAAATTGACTAAATTAGAGAATTCACACCCTTTATGTTTATTGCCATAATTAGGGTGTCAGTGGAATAAGATTATGAAATGCAGGATTTTCAAACTCATAAATTACATTGATATGGTTTACTAATATATTCACTGCCTCTTTGATTATTGATCTAGATCATCCAATGATTGTATCATTTACGCCTGACGGTATAAGAAAATGAACCCACTGCCAAGAATGAAAAATTAAACAAAGAAGGAAATAATTTTTTGTAAAATAAAATAAGTAAACTAAACTATAAAAAAATAAAGAGAAAACTATGTCAATCATTGTAGGAAGAATTGATTTGAAAGATAGGCTTGTAATCCCAACAACATGATATAAAACATGAACATTATTGAAAAATTATTTTTGGTGAAAGTTCATGAAAAGAGTTGGGAAAGATAGGTGTGCCATTCAAGATAAGGATCGATAGAAATATTCCCAGAGTAGAGTTCACATTCTAGAAGGAAGAACAAGGTCATGAGAATTGATAATCAAGTGAATAATTTGCATCAAAATTCTACGATCTAATTAAAAAATATAAAATTTCCCTTTCATCTGGTGAAACAATTAAATTATTCCAGGAACCTAGTGTTGTGGCCACAACCACCCCCCTTTCATTTTTCTTATATAAGCAAATGAAAATCCCCCCTACTAAATTTAAGCTATAACGCCTAATCCTATACTACTATGAGCCTACTAATTATTCTTTACCTACCTTGAGAGAGGTGAGGGTTTTGGAGCTTTACTGATTGTTATTTTGGAGGGATTTTGTCTTGAACAATAATCTATTTAATCTTGTGATTTCATATGTTCTTCATCATACATTTGGTTTATGATGCTTTCTTGATCTTTGCATGGTGAAATTGACAACTTATCTTTGGAATATTTTGTAGAGTCAAAATACTTGTTGATCCTATATACTTACTTGGTTCAAGGTTCTATTTTATATGCTCCGAAGAGAACTCGATTTTAAGGATTTACTTTCTCCTTGTGCACTGGTTTGAAATATTATCTCACCACATCATTGAGAAGGAAATGGTTGACTTGAATGAAGAACACATTTTCATCTCTACATCCTCTTGAAAAAACATTATACCTAATGTCTTCATATTCATGATTGAAATCTTACACATAAAGTAGATTCCTCAGTGTAAATCACATGACCTGAATTAGAGTAATTTTAACGTATTCTAAGAGTTTGAGATATTATTTTCAGTTAAGAAAGAAACACATATCTATCCTCATAATATTGGTTTACAACATAAAGTTAGTTCATAAAAGGCCAAGATCATAAAGAATGCTTTCTTATCATTTATTCATTTTTGAACAAGCCTTTCTCCTGATATCTTTTTCATCCGATGAGCATAATGATGATGAGAAGGAATCTAAATTTTAAAATGTATTAGAAAGTATCTCTTCATTGGTTAACAAAGTTTATTCTTGCTGTAGTTGCAGGTAAAGGGTTTCCAAGTCATTTTCTTATTAGATTCTTTTGTTGTTTCATATCTTCAAGAGGATCATGCCTAAGTAGAAGATCATATGCAGTTGGTCATAGAACATGGAAGGAACTCAGGAGAAATTCTTCCAGTTAGTTAAAAGGATGGAAAGCTCAAGTGTGCCCATGAGACTCTCGATCTTGTACCTCTTAGCCAGACTTCTCTCTAATCATATATTAATCCTTATGGAATCCAACATTCAGAATTGATCCTAGTCTTTCCCAAAGCCCATCTAGATCTTATTTTAACACCATTACATTATTTTCTTCTCCACTTCTATAACAATGTCTAATTTTTATTTATTGGAACCCTAATTCATGACCTAAGACCTAACCTCTATGTTGAACCATGATCCATGGTGGAACCTTGACTCATAGCGAAAGATACCCATCAGACTCTCCTTATTGATCTTTCTTTATACAAAATATCCATTTGGAATGCTGAGTTTATATTACCTTAATACCTTTTCTGAAGGAAGGAGGTTGCAATCCTATCGGGCTCCCCTCATTAGGATTGTCCCATAGGGATGGAACTTAATGTCATTTTTCAAATTGTTGAAACCTGAGGCCCGAAGGCCTATCAGATTATCCTTTATTAGATGGGACATTAATCCTCACCTTTTTCTCTTGGATTGGTCCCTCTTTCAAATCAATGGCCCAAATTTCTTGACCAACAATCACTTTTCGTCCACTCATAGTGAGACCAGTTGTGAGATTTTAGGTTTGTATCTTTGATCTATCTTATCGAATTCCGAAACCCTGTCAAACTTAGCCTATATGGTTCTCACATTTCAAAGAGGATTTTCCTTTGATATTTCCTTGTTCCAATAATCATATTGGACTACACTTTATCTGATTTGTCTCTTTGGGGTTTTCCATATTAGTAGGCAATACTGGCGTCAAACCCCTCTTCATCCTTTGGATTTTTCCTCGTGACGTCAATGTGGAATTGACATGTCCACCTGATGTGTCACACTGACATGTTCTATTCGACATGGAATTAGGACATTGCAAACCCATCGAGCTCAACCTTTCGAGATATCCCTATAGGATTTATCTCTTCCTGAAAGCTATTAGATTAAACACTTCTCGAACGCCATTGGATTGCACCTTTTTGAGAAGCCTATCGTACCCACTCTTCCCAAAATCCTATCGAGTTTCAACTTCTTGCAACGTCTTCAGAAACCTTTCTATCATAAGGTAAAGCTCGAGCTTGTTTGGATAATTTTACTATGAGACATCTTTCCAAAACGCCTGTTGGACTACCTCTTTCTTGCTGATCCAAATTTTAGGGGGTATATGGTCTAAATTCGGATGCAAAAAGTCATAAAGCTATAGAAATAATAGATTGACCATGTATATGCCCACCTCCTCATTAATTAATTGGGCTAACATGTTTCCCATATGGGTCAAAGAGAGTCCCACCTCTCCATTATTATATTGGGTTTTATTTTCCACTACTTAGTTAGTTGGGTAGTTAGATCTATTATTATAATAATAGAGACTCATTTAATGAGATCTTTGCATTATTTTATTGGGATTTATTTTCCACTACTTAGTTAGATGGGTAGTTAGATCTATTATACTAACAATAGAGACTCATTTAATGAGATCTTTTTTACTTTGTCCAATGGACCATTTTGTAATGCTATATAAAGGCCTAGCAAGCCTTTTGATAATATCAAGTTACTCATTTTGGCTTCTCTGATATTTTCTATTGTTCATTGTGAGATTAATGAGCTTTGAGTGATTTAATAGTAATCAATTTTAGAGGTGAGGCTCCTCTTTTAGCCTCACCTCCCGAGTACTTCATTTACATGTTTTTTTTCATGCTTCTTTTCATGCAATATTAGCACGTCTAATATCATCCTCTTTCAACATTCAATCCATCCATATCTCAGCCCCCAAAATTTGGATCAGTGGTATCAGAGTGGGTACGCTCTCCATCGGAACAATGGTTTGAAGCATGCTGCAGGTTCAAACATTTGAAGTAATCACCAACCTCCTTTTGGTACTATCAGAATCCATTTGTCGAGCCATACACTATAAGCATCACAATTGGTCCACAAGCACTACATGGATTGTTTTTTTACCCTCAGATCTTCATTACCCATTACAAGGAGAACCATACATGGATTCACTACATCAATACATGGATTCACTACATCTATACATGGATCCACTACATCCATTGGTATGCAACATTTTCAACAAATATTCAAGGTGTCCATGCTACTCGCGGAGGTTCCACAACCTCTACAATATCCCATGCGACTCTACAAACCATTGACATCCTTTGTGGCCCTCTACATTCAGCCAACTTCAAAGAGGTGTTGTGATCTCTACACATCATTTTAGAGGATCTACCATAGATCATTGGAAATATATCTTTAAGATATAAAATGGGTATTTTTTAGAATCTCATTTGGCTTCTTGGTTTGCAAGATATCATCGATTGAATCTCAACATGTATTTGACCCAAGGAAGCCATGCATACCACCATATTCAACGATATTTTTTTCCCTGCTCAGTAAACTACATAAGGAGTTCCACATATGGTCGGAAATACCTCTTCAATATATCAAATGGATATTTCACATAATCTCATTTGGCTTCTTGGTTTGAGAGATATCAGTGATTAAATCTCCACATGTATTTGACCCAAGGAGGCTACGCATACCACCATATTCAATGGTATTTTTGTCCCTGCTCAAGAAACCAAAGAATGAGTTACACATATGTATGGAAATATCTCTTCAATATCTCAAATGGGTATTCCTCAGAATTTCATTTCATTGTCTGGTTCATGAGATATCTTTGTTTGAAGCAACACATGTTTGTAACCAGCCTAGCTGCGCACCCTTCAACTTCGTCCCGATTTTAATCATTCCATGGGCCACCTAAGAAAAAGTTCCATATACCAATGGAAATATATCTTCAATAGCTCAAATGGGTCTTCGACGAAATTGGATTTCATCACCTGTAGCATAAGTTATGAATAAATTTGTAGAAGGAGATTCAAAGCCTCCAAAGTCATGATTTTTCCATTTTTATTAATGTAAACGGTTATGGGTCAACCAAAAAAAATCCTTTCCCTTGATTGGGAATTAGAACATTGTACTCATGGGTCTCTTTGTAGCATGGGTGAAATGATGGGGACCATTATTTTCTAAGGGGGAGGAATGATCCAAATTTTAGGGGGTATATGGTCTAAATTCGGATGCAAAAAGTCATAAAGCTACAAAGCTAATAGATTGACCATGTAGATGCCCAAATCCTCATTAATTAATTGGGATAACACGTTTCCCATATGGGTCAAAGAGAGTCCCACCTCTCCATTATTGTATTGGGTTTTATTTTACACTACTTAGTTAGTTGGGTAGTTAGATCTATTATTATTATAATGATAGAGACTCATTTAATGATCTCTTTACATTATTGTATTGGGTTTTATTTTCCACTACTTAGTTAGCTGGGTAGTTATATCTATTATACTAACAATAGAGACTCATTTAATGACCTCTTTTTGACTTTGTCTAATAGACCATTTTGTAATGCTACATAAAGGCCTAGCAAGCCTTCTTATAATATCAAGTTACTTATTTTGGCTTCTATGATATTTTCTATTGTTCATTGTGAGATTAATTAGCTCTAAGTGATTTACTAGTAATTAGTTTTAGAGGTGAGGCTCCTCTTTGAGCCTCACCTCCTGAGTACTTCATTTACATGTTTTTTTCCATGCTTATTTTCATGCAAGATTGGCACGTCTAAGCTCCTCTTCTCTCGACAGTCAAGCCATCCATATCTTAGCCCCATGCTCCTCTTTGAGCCTCACCTCCCGAGTAATTCATTTACATATTTTTGTCCATGCTTATTTTCATGCAATATTGGCATGTCTAAGCTCCTCCTCTCTTGGCATTCAATCCATCCAGATCTCAACCCCCGAGATTTGGATCACTTACCCACCATTTTCATCTAGCTTCAAAGTTATTAATTTATGGTTTTGAGGTACCAAATGTGACGCATGTCAATTCCTAAAAGTTTATTGCATGTGCCATAGCCCATACCGCCAATGGATTCACAAAATATATATATAGGGATGGTTAAACAATATAAACACCTCACAATCAAACTCCCCAATGCATGTGGGATAAATCTGTGAACTTGTAGATCAACAGTCAAGATCCGCCTAGATAACAATTCAATGACAACTGAGTGCTATCCTTGAAGAACTGTGTCTGAAATTCTAGGTCATCAAATCATATATGAATTGAAACATAGAGGAGTTGGAACAATGAAGGATGTGTTAATAGAACCATTTTTCTAACATGTAGTTGAAACATGCAAAATATTTGAAGAAATGAGCAGAGATGGTGAAGTAAATTGAAAATATTTTTTCAGGTTTTCCCCATATGAACAACCAGACTTCATGCAAAGAGGGATATTTTCGCACATCATATCCACGAGTAAATCAAGATCCTGCTTCTATGTATGAATGGTCACAGAGTAATTATTAGATCAGATTGAATACACTATCACTCTCATAAGACAAATACACCACACATAATGAATGAATATAATATTCGAGAGTACACCAGTAGGGATGTAGGAATCATACTATCCACTAAAAATCGATCACGACTCATTTCAAATATGATATATAAGTAACTCTCGGGGGTCGACAAGGGCCAATATGAAGATATAAAGAATTGTCTCCACAGTTTTCATAAAATCAATCCATGAAAATCGATCTCTCTTCATGGATATTTCCCCTAAGAGGAACTAATCTTTCTAAATTCTCCCGATAATTTGAGGAGATTCACTTGTTTTCACAAAGGAAAATAATGTTTATTCTCTGTAATATCGAGATCAACACATCCATATCAACACATCCAGATCATGGAATTTCGTAGTTCATCCTTACGTATCTCTACATCAACTGGTCTAGGTTCAACTGCAAAAAATAAACCAGGAATAAATGTTGTGGCCATTGGTTCTATGCATCTGGGACGATGAAGATTGATTGAGTCATTATTCCAACCAATATAACTCCATGGATATAAATACCATGAAGGGTCCAGAAGAACCGAAAGGAAGGATCCAAACTAAATTAGTGAATATTAGAAGAGGAGGTATTGCAGTCGTTGGTGGTATTTTTCGACAAGAGGCCAGACCCATGGGTCTCCCTCGGAAGGACCCTTCTCAGCTGTTTTCAAATTTTTAGAGTCCCCTGTCCATGGAATAAGAAAGGTGCAGATGAAGAAAATTCCACCAATGAACTAAATGGGGTGAGAAGATTGGTCGTATAACTTGTTGGATATTTTGAGGAAATTTGAGGGAATGTGAAACGATGCGCAACCAAGGAATTACAAGTGGGGGAGAGGAAACTGAAAAAAATGGATGAAGTGACTAGGGCATAAGAATAATGGATGGTATACAGGGAAGATAGACCACCAAAAAGTTCCCATGATTTTAATGTAATTTTTTACTAGTCAATTTATTTGGAATTGAAAAGGGAAGGGATAATTGAAACAATCGAACATAATTGTAACCTTGGCAGTTACATATACTAGAAAGACTCTCTTGTACCTTATAAAAGAGATCTCCATGTAATAGAGAGGGAATTTTTCCCATTGTCACATTGATGATACTATTATCTCATGGAATAAAGAGAAAAAGGAAATTTGGTAACCATAAACGATGCTCTGTTACATAAGGGACTATTTTGCATATGTAATAGAATTTTGCAGTTTCTTGAATAATATCTCATATGAATTATATTTGTGTGTGTTTTTAAAGTTATTTGAAGTTTGTGGTTGCTTATGGATACATTGGTAATGTTATAGGTTCGATCTGCAAATATTTTTTATTCAATCTATAAACTTATTGCTTTATTATATTGTTGATTGAAGTGTTCTATTTCCACAATCTGTAATATCAATTTATGTTGTGCCCATATTTTAGAGTTACTCCTGTGCAAGATATGTTAGAAAATTAATTAGATTAAATATTTTTCATTTTATTTTAATTAGTATGATTTAAGTTAGTTAGAATTCTTTGGGGAACAATTTATTGTTTTCCCGTTTTCTTTTAATTCATAGTGTCAACCAAGCCCACATACTGGTCGAAATTTTCCATCCCAAACAAGAGTGAGTCTAATTGAGACTCACCATCAAGCATTTTATCTTTCCTGTTTGACAGGCTGTAATGTTCCTGAGCCAATTGTTTTTTCTCAGAACACTAACTATTTATTGTTGTTATGTTTGTTCATGTGTTTGTAGGTGTATCCTTAAGATGTGCATGGATTATTCAATGTTGATAGACCAATAGATATGAAGCATAAAATCATAAACAATACAAGAGATATAAGAACACCAGTAGAAAATCACAATGTCAGATCTGACCTTTGTTTAGATAGTAAGTAGTCCCCGTATACAAGAGAAATGCAGATCTAGGAGAAAGCCCCAATAATAAAAAAATGGGCTGCTAGTCGATATAATAAGAAGAACAATAAAATATGAATGCCTCCCAAAGGATGTAAGAGAAGAGATCCAAGCCTCCAAAGGCCACCAACAAGTAGATCTGACTGAAGATATAAGAACCTGATCAATGCACTGTCAAACCTGCCTAACTGGATGAGTTACGCCCTACTCTAGATGCTTCCAAACGCTCAAGTTTTGACCTACCCTCTCCTAACCTCCAAATCCTCCAAAAATCGCTTAGAATGTAGATCGGGCTGCTAGAAACCTCTAGAATCAATATCACACTGGTCTAAGCAATGTTGCTTCTCCAAATGGACAAACCCTAAACTGGATTGCACCTTCCCTGGTTTGATAAAGTCAAGAGGGTATGTTTTCCCCTATAGGAACCTCCAAATTCCACTAAAATCTGTCAGATCATAGATCGAGCCACTGCTACCATGATACTGAAGTCTCAAACCAATCTATGAAAATTTGAGCCTCCAAACACTAAAAGTCCCTTTCGACAGAACATCCTCTTTCTCTTCAATGCATGCCAAGCTCACAAAAATAAACTACAAGGATAAAATCCTATGGAATAGACCAAGAATGATTTCAAGGACCCTCGAAAGAGAACACAGGTGATAGTTTTCCTAAATTCCTCCTGCTTCATCCAGATCGAACCAAAACCTCCAAGATGGTGCACCCCCTAGCTGGAAACTCCCCTGGGTTGCGCCCTAACTTGGTAAATTTCTGTAGAACTAACCTGCAACAGTGTAGAATGGCATGGGAGGATTATTTCACCTCCGAGACCAAGCCTAGATCAAAGAAGGTGGGATATTTCACCACCAAGTTGATCTCTAGGGTTTTAGACTCAAAACCCTCAAAACTGATTGTGCTCAAGAGCTCCAATGCAAAAATGATAATAATCCAGAATGACTAAGGAGTGCACCCTACCCTTTCCTTTATAGCTCCAATCTATTCCTCCATTGAGTTAGTTTTACCCTTAGGGTTAAATCTTAACATAACTCATCTTTTCTATTTCTTCGTTGAGTTACCCTTTTTCCACAAAGTCAACTTAACTTTAGAATATTATGATTCCTGGTTGACTTTGTCCCCAATATACCTGAGACTATAGTCTAGTGGGGAAATCTAGACCACTAAGTCTCTCCAACCCTCTTCATCAAGAGGTGGGGGAAATTACACAGGCCATTTGGACACATCAACATAAATGGCACTAGAAGGATGGCCATATGATACACTAAGCCTGTGGAGTCTTTCGTGTTCATTTTATTTATTTATTTATTAATGGCTCCTTCCCAAATCCCTTTATGGAGATGTGTGTTTGGTTATGTACCTCATAACACTCCTATAAATACAATTGACCTCTTTTCAAAAATTAAATTTGATGGAGAGGGAGAGATATCTACATCTGAACATATCATTAAGTTCTGTTTAAATTATATTTCTCAGAATATTGCTCATGAAGGTGTCATTTGCAGATTTTTTACTCTACTTTTCAAGGCCAGGTTGGTGTAATACTTTGTCAGCTGCCTCGATTAAAACATGGGAACAATTTAAGAGTGATTTTTTTGCATGCTTTTGATATTTATGATTGCGATGAATTGTGTGAAAAAATATTAAAGCTTAGAAGGACAAAATATGAACCTTTAGAGGACTTTTCTTTAAGGTTTATGCGTCTTTCTATAGATTTGTTTTTTATGATTTTCCCTTTGGTAAGGAATAGCTTATACATTTAAATTCTTTGTTTAATGAATCATATTAGCTAGATAGTGAGGAATCTGAATCATGTTTTACTGTTACTATGAATGTTGTTTTGGATTTAGATGAAGATGTTGAAGATACAGACGATTTTGTTGAATGATGTATGATTGGAGATACCTTCACCCTGGAGGATATAGATCAAAGAATGCATGTTTTTTTGGTAAAATCATGTATATCCTCCCATTATCCCATTCCCCCCATTTCCTCAATGAAGACAAATAAACCTCTTGTTTAGTCAATCCAAGTTCAACTTCTTCTACAACTATTATACATAAAGGATTTTCTACTAATAATGAGAGGCTTCAAGTCATGTTGATGGTTATGTTAGGTTCTCATTTCTTTGTTCTATCTTTTCCATCCCTACAAATAGAGGAGGAAGTTATGGAGGAAGATACATAAAGTTTTCATCAACCCGACTATCTGATGACCATCTCAGGAATGCAAATTTTTGAATCTTATCTAGGTGCTCATGTTTGTGGTATGGAATATTCTCCCTTGGTTTTATTGAAGAGATTTGAGAATAAATTCTTGGGGTTACCAACCTAGACCATGTTTTTTCTTATCTCCCCGAGATCATTCTTGAACCCTCTTCTTCCCAAAATGATGGTGATTGTTTTTACTTATTAACCATGAACATCAATGTACCGTGGATACTATCTCTTGTTTAGAATTTCTGGTGAAGTGAGACATAAATGCTTATCAACCAATTGGGAAAGAAAATTTAGACATACTAGACATGACATCTATTTCACAAAGGAACCAGTCAGAATTCATGTCTATTGATTATAACTGTCACACTACTTCTATTTTGATTGACAAAGATCAAGAATAATTTTTTGTATCTATTGAATCTTGTATGCAACCTTCTTGTTCTAGTAATCGTGTTGATTTACTCCTCATCCTTAACATTGAGTATGTTTCATATGAGTGTTCAAGTGTATTATTTTAGAGGAGAAAAATATCAATTATGATCAATTGACTCAAAGAGAAGAAATACAGACACAATGCGTAGCATTTTCAAAACAACAATTGACATCCTGCTCAGAAAGGGGAGTAGCTTTTGATTTTGAAACAATTTCTACCGTAGCGCCTACCAATTCAAATTTAAGGCCAACCATCAATATGCTTGCAAAAGAAGTGATACCATTCAAATAGGCTCCTTTTACAAATATTTCTTGTTCAAGGGAGGCATTTCATTTTCTTAATTATTATACTTATTATCTCTTGTATCCCTATGTATTTGATGGTTTGATCTTGCAGAAACTCACCTATGACCCTTTCAAATAGATTCTACAGGGCCAAACCCTTATCGGGTAATTGATGGTGGTAATGTACATGTAGGAGATATAGAGGATAAGACATTTTCTCAAGAATACAATAGTTTTTTATCCCATCAACCTTTTACATGGGACGAAGGAAATGTTGTAGATGATGTACATTAGACCAAGTATTCTTTTATTTCAACTTCATCTTTGATTAATGAGAGTATTTTTATACAAGAAACCAATCAATTGATATTGATTATATTAGTAACCATCACCGTATTAATAATGATATTTTGTGCAACAACACATGTATTCCAACAGAGGAAGAACACCTTCAATAACCACTCACATAACCATATCAAATATCAACACACCGATGTTTTCACTTGGTAAAACCCCTACGGGGAAACATCCATGGCCCCAACCAATGCGGCCACTTGGAGCAGTTTATTAATGCAAAAGAAAAAAATTACAAAGAGATTTTACAAGAGATTTTCTCACAATCAATCATCGAAAAATGATCCTCCATGCTCTTTAACTAGAGATCATGGACCAATCGGGAGTTAAGCCACATATCAATGGTC
>ML778542.1:488727-500279 GCA_009831015.1 Picea engelmannii | reverse complement strand
GGCCCTCATTATTTTTCCTCTTCTTCCAAAATTAATGATAACATCACCATGGAGACTCTCTCACAAGATACATTCCTTGTAGATGCCATACATTATTCTCATTTGGTATGCTAATTTCCTGTGAAATTCCTCCATCTATTCTCTAATAGTCCCATGAATAATAATAGTGTTATCTTTTGTATGATGAATACAATTTTACATTATTTAATGTTTCCTATTTGTAGTCTATTATTATTATTATTTTTGACAGTAACAGTTAGAGGATTTTTATATTAAAAACAATGGACCTGCCACTGGGTTCGATACATCGATAAAGATATTATTTTTAACAGGAAAACAAATGCCTGAAGATCCTAACACAGGATAAAGTCTGGAAACCAAACTATTTTAGTGAGCCAGGACGACTTTGCATCATTACATCATTTCTAGCTTGGAAGTTTTTTTTTCTTTTTCACCGTCCACCATTCACTGCTTTGGTCCTGAGAATGAATTTTCGTTGGGCCTAGAGGGTGTTCCTCGTCAGCTAGGTCTTCCCAGCATGAGATCCGGGGTTCTATCTAGGTTGGCAACTTGGGAGTGGCTTCTGCCTTAGCTTTCCCTTTAGCGAGGGCTTTGAATTTGGCTTTAGCTTCTTCTTCTTCTATCGTTCCATGGGCCTTACTTTCAGAGTGCGGCTCCATTGGAGCCCCCGTCCACCAGGTGGGTCTTTGGCTCTTGGACGACCTTTTTCCAGGTATTTTTTCACAATTGCGGGCTATGTGCCCCATTTTGAAGAAGTTCCTACACCTGAAACTAAGATTCTCATAGTCGAGTTTTTGGTTTCTTGAGTAGTCCTTGACTTGAAGAATTATTCCAGCTGGGAAACCTTTGGTGAAATCCATTTCTACACAGATTCGAGCAAAGGTGGAGAGGGTTGGATTGGAATCAAGGCTTCTACATAGGAACTTGCCAAGGCCATTGCCAATAGAATGAAGAGACTCATCCCCCCAGAAATACAGGGTCAAGTACAGAAGTCTCACCCAGACTGGAGCTGAAGAGATACAATCTGTGGAAGGATCAAAGGTAGGGGTCCATAGTTGCATGGACAGGCCTTCTCTTCTCCAGAACCATGGCCCAGAGTTAAAAACCTCGTCTCTATCTCTTGTAGATTTGAAAACTACCACAAAAATAACCTTTGCACAGGGGCAGGTAATGACTTATCCATCTAAAAGCGGGTACCAGTCGGAAGAGATCCAGGAGAGGAGCTCTAGGAGATTGGGACAGAATCCATTAAACCTGCAAACCAAAGTGTGCTTGCTGTAATGACGAGCATGAGTTAGGGCTTCCTGCGAAATTTGAATGGAGATTGTCTGAGCTTCAGGAATTGTTGCATGCAGCCCAGACGGGTGACCCTGACGAGAGGTAGCTTCAGGGGCCATTGCATGCAGACCAGAGGGGTTTCCCTGGCATGAGACCACCTCTTTGAAAGAGGGGGTCGGAATCAAAGGGAGGAGTCCTGAAGTCGCCGCCAATGAAGCACCATGGGGAGCGCATCCTTGAAGGGGAGAGAGTGGTCTGGAAGAGGGAGCTGAGGCCGAGGGAGGAAGGCCAACAACTGCAACCGCCACAGCACCAAGAGGGGCACCTCCATGCTGAGAAGGCGAGGGGGAAGCCGCCATTGGTACCTGATGAGATCTGCGGTAGCTTCGACGGAGGAAGATGGAGGGAAAGAAGGCCACAGGGCCGACGACCTGCTGGAGAACCATGAGTGCTTGGGGATCCTTAATCCCTAATGATAATTATATGCATCTTTTTCTATTATTACTCTAAGTTTTGCGACTAATTTTTAACGAACACATTGTTGCAGAGTTGAAGTTACATGATTGGATACATTGGCATTACAATTTCACATAGTCCATTTCCAACCAGTGTAAGGTAGGATAGGAGTAGGATAGAATTATTCCCTTTTTTCTTACATATATATTCTCTGTAGTTTTAATTTTGGTTTTCATTAAATTCAACTATGAAGGATTATTTGTGGATAAGGCAATACAACATTCCATCAAGTGATCTATCCAATATATTAAAGCCTTCATTGGTGATTTTCATCCTAATAAATTGCAACTGTAGATTAATTTGGTTTTTTTTATTTAAATTGTTGGGTCCTAGCTTTTAATTAGTTCTCTTCTTGCTTTTTCTTCTAATACTATTGGTTGTGCATATATTATTCTTTATGGGGCCAGTCTCTTAATGTTAAGATTGCCTATTGATCTTGCAACTTGTTTAATTTAGATGTCTTCTTATATGCTGCAACCATATATAGTATTTCACATTGTCTAAGAGCATGTTTTGACAATTTTTGGCAACACTAATCTATAAATATTTTTGCTGAAATATATTTCAGAGTATTTCTTGGGATTAATCATTTTATTCACAAATTGTATGATGGAATACAGATTTAATCCTAGTCCCGCCAATCAATAGGGATTTCAAACTTGATCTTTTCTTGAGAAGCATTTGTTCCATCCTTTGGATTTGTTGATTTTGAACACTTATCCTTGTTACATTGTTTATTGAACTGATTGTTATCATGGCTTCGTACTATCCTTTTATCTCATCATTACATGAATGTTGAGATCATTCGAATGCTTGGAGGTTGTAAACATCTTAGTGGAAACTATCAATGCAATTTCTAAATTGTGGACCTTGAGTTTCCAACATCTATTTTGGCCTCATCCATGGTAATAAGTTTTCACAATATGAATCCATGCAGGCTGTAACTTGTAAATCTAATGGAATTAATACTTTTCAACATTCCATGAATTTGACCTAATAACACCAGAAAGAGTTCACTTATCCATAACCTGGAAGGAAAAGCCTTTATGGGTTAATTGGGATGATTTTTATCTCATCTCTCTTACTCATGATCTTGTTGGTTTTGAGTTCCAGTGTTCCATACTTAGTTCTTTTGATGAAAAACCTATCTGGTAGAGAGACATGAAATGGACTCATCGACATCTAATTTATCAAAATTATATCTGATGTATAAGTTCAGAGAAGTAAACTCATAGCTTATCCGCTTGCAACACTCTTGGTAACTTTATGAGATCGGTCTCGTGGATCTGCACATCATGCCAAGCATCAAATCATCATTCATTAGAAATTAGGTTTTAGTCATTTTCATTCAATTACAGTTTCTAATCTTATCTTTCATTCATGTATGGTAGAAAATTATCTAATCCATATTTTCTATAATTATTTATGTCTTATTATATAATCATAAATACTTCCATAACCATAGTAGTTCCCTCTTTCCTTTTAGGTGATTAAAAGATAACCATACAAATACTTCACATTATCATCATGAATGCCAAGAGGAGACAAATACTTTGGTTAGTGTGATTGGTGGAATTTTGAATCAGATTTTTATTTGTCTTGTGAGCATGACTAAGGATTGGTGATGTACAAACCTCATTAGAAGATGGATTCTTTGGTAAAATGGAATTAAAGTTGTTTTTTGGATTTTACTGGTGAACTATTTCAGGAAAAAAACAAAGTTTCTCTGAAGATATTGTGTAAAAAAACTTAATGCTTATTTCTCAATAGGAAGTCTATGATATTTGGATAAATTAATGGAAAATGAATACTTGAATGACTAAACTAACATTATTTTTTTAGATCAATTAATGTTTATCCAACATGTTAAGACATATGTTTGTTAAAGGATATCTTTGCATATTTTTCTTTGGTTCACCTATGATTAATTTTAATTGTTGCGATTAGATTAATTATAGTTTTGGGTCAGGCATTTAAGGTTGAATTTTTATTTGGAATGCAATCTTTCTCATTTCCATTTTATTCTTGTATGTTAGTAGGTTTACAGATGGAATATACAACAAACAACTAAAATTATTCCTCCTTATGCGCTTGGAGTATATGTAGGCAGTTTAGGGAAGGGTCAACCTAAATATTCCCTCTTAAGATCACTTTGCAAGAAATTGTGGGAGATCAATCTAAATTTTCACCAACTCATGATATATTAGTGATTCAGTCCTAGTCCCATTAATCAATGATGATTTCAGACATAAGATCTGTTACAACCTTGCTAAAAAATATCTTGTGTGTCCTTTGTAATTAATAATGTGGAGTTGATTCTCTTACATATCTATATGATCTGATTTCTTCCATAACAAGATGATGTTTTCTTGCCTCATCATAGAGGAATGCTGGATTGATTTGGGTGTTGGGAATTAATGCTCACATTTGATGACAAAGAGGCAATGAATACCTTTATGGAGGATAATAATACTAACACAATTCTTGAAATTGATGTGATTCTCTATCTAATAAAACCTCTGTGAATTTCCTAGCTTTGGGTAATGACTGATAGTTGTGGTGGAAAACATGTGCTTATTGAGCATACCATGATAATATATAAGTAGAGGAAACTATCTATCTACCTTTTTCTTTGAGCTCCATCCATATAAAATCAATTATTCAACTACTATTATGATGGTTCTTAAAGAGACCCATGGTTTAAACTCAAATTCATAACATCTACTTAGAAAATCAAAGCAACTCTCATACCACCCCACTCCCTTCACACCCTATTTGCATACTCAATATCTATATAAAATATCTAAAAGGGTGAGCATAATTTTAAATACAATGAAGTTGAATGCAATATTTTATTATTATTGTTTTAATGTCTGGCGGAATCGACAACTAGTTGGGCACGTACTCGCGTTACACAGGGTTGTGTTATCCAACTGCTACCACTATAACCTCCAGGTGTGCCCACGATGACCCATACATGACACACAATATAATTTGGGGGGAGTTGAACTCGAAACCTCGTGGAACTTCATATCACGACACTTGCCAATTGTGTTGCCCCCTCGGGGGCAAGTTGAATGCACTATTAATAATGTGGGAAGTACAAGTAAACCCATCAGGAATATGGATGCTCATTGGAAGTGGGGCTATGCTTGTATGGTACCAAGGAAACTTCATCGGGGCTATGGATGCTCACGGGTAGTGGAGCAATTCTGGGAAAAGAGAGATGAGGAACACACTTATGTAGATGTATTGTTGTTATAAAAAGTGTAAAACCATAGTCAAACCAAGGCTTATAAAAAAATTCTAGCGAGTTAAATAATTTACCTCACTAATTGGCTCTTGGAAAAAGGTATGTTATATGGAAAGTACTTAAAATATTGGGTTATATTTTTTTATAAATTTAACATTATTGTGGTACACATGAATACTAAAAAAATGTTTGCAGTTTGTTGAGCTTATCCTTCACATTCAGATATGAAGTAAAGGCCCTAGAGATAACTAGTTCTTCCACTATGTCAACATGACAAAGATAATTGGTTCTTCCAGTGTGTCAAAATTTTTTGTGGCCACACCCCCCCCGCCCCCCCCTTTCAGTTTTCTTAAATAAGAAAAATGAAATCCCCCCCCCCACTAAATTGAAGCTATAATGCCTAATCCTTTACTACTATGAGCCTACTGAAGAATCTTTACCTACCTTGAGAGAGGTGAGGGTTTTGGAGCTCTACTGATTGTTATTTTGAAGGGATTTTTTCTTGAACAATAATCTCTTTAATCTTGTTCTTTCAAATGTTCTTCATCATTCCTTTGGTTTACGATGCTTCCCTGATATTTGCATGGTGAAATTGACAACTTAGATTTGGAATATTTTGTAGAGTTCGAAATACTTGTTAATCCTATATAATTACTTGGTTCAAAGTCTTATTTTATATTCCCTAAAGGGAACTTGCTTTGAAGGATCTACTTTCTCCTTTTGCCTTGTTTGAAATATCGTCTCAACACATCATTGAGAAGTAAATGGCTGACTTGAATGAAGAACATATTTTCATCTCTACATCCTCTTGCATAAATATTATACCTATTGTCTTCATATTCAGGATTGAACTCTTACATATAGATTAGATTCCACAGTGTAAATACCATGACTTGAATTAGAGGAATTTTAATGTATTCTAAGAGTTTCAGATATTATTTTCAGTTAAAAAACAAGACATATCTATACTCATAATATTGGTTTTGCAACATGAATTTAGTTTATAAAAGGATAGGATCACAAAGAATTCCTTCTTATCATTTCTGAACAAGCGTTTCTCCTCATCTCTTTTTCATTTAATGAGCACAATGGTGACGAGAAGGAATATAAATTTTACAACGTATTATCAAGTATCCCCTTCCTTGTGTAACAAAGTTTATTCTTGTTGTGGTTATAGGTAAAGAGTTTCCAAGTCATTTTCTTATTAGATTCTTCTGTTGTTTCAAATATTCAAGAGGATCATGCCTAAGCAGAAGATCATCAACAATTGATCAGAGAACAGAGAAGGAACTCATGAGCAGGGATTTCGGTGAGTGAAAAGGATGGAAATATCAAGTGTGCATATGGGAGTCCCCTGATATTGCACATCTTGGCCAGACTCCTCTATAATCAGATCTTGATCCTTGTGGAATATAACATTTGGAAACGATCCTTATCTTTCCCAAATCCCAGCTAGATCTTCCTTTAACACCATTAGATTATTTTCTTCTTCATTTCTATACCAATGTCTGAGTTTTATTTTATTGGAACTGTGATTCACGACTTGAGACTTGACCTCTATGTGGAACCATGTTCCATGATGAAACCTTGACTCATAGTAGGATATATCCATCATAATGTCCTTATCGGTCTTGAATTTATTGGGAATTCCCATTTGGAATGCTAAGTTTATATTACATTAAGACCCTTTTCGAAGCCCGAAGGCTACAAGCCTATTGATCTTCCCTCATCGAGTTTGTCCCATAAGGATGGAAAATTAACGTCCTTTTCTGAATTACCAAAACCTGAGGCCCAAAGTCCTATTATATTCTCCTTTATTGTATGGGACCTTATTCCTCATCTTCTCCTCTTAGATTGATCCCTCTTTCAAATCAATGGCCCAAATTGCTTGATCAACATTTAGTTTTTTTCCACTCACAGTTGGACCAGTGACGATATTTTAGGTTTTCCTCTTTTGTCTCTCTTATCTTATTCCAAAGTCCCATCGGACTCAATCTATTAGGTTATAACATCACAAACGACCTTTTCCTTTGAGGTTTTCTCGATCCAATAATCCCTTCTGACTACTCTTTATGGGATTTTCCTCTTAAGGGTTTTCCATATTAGCAGGCAAGAATAGTGTCAAACCCCTCTTCATCCTTTAGATTTTCCCTCGTGATGTAGACATGGAATTGACATGTCCACCTAACATGTCATGATGAGGTGTTATGTCTAACATGAAATTTGGATGTCACAAACCCATTGGGCTCATCCTTTCGAGATATCCCTATCAGATTTCTCTCTTCACAAAATCTAATGGATACCCACGTCGCGAACGCCATTGGATTGCACCTTTCCTATAATAATATCATACATTGTCTTCTAGAAATCCTATCGAGTTTCTAATTCCTGAAGTCTCTTCGGAAACCTTTCTATCAGAAGGTCTGGCTGAGACTCGTTTGGAGAGTTTTACCATGGGATATATTCTTAAAACACATGTTGGACTACCTCTTTCTTGCCTGCCATTTTCATCGATCTTTAGAGTTATTAATCTATGGTTTTTAGGTCCCAGATGTGATGCATGTTAGATCCTAAAATATTATTGCGTGTTCCATAGCCCATATCGCCGATGGATTCACACATGAATTACATGGGGATGGTTAAAAAATATAAACACCTCACAATCAAAATCCCTAAGGCATTTGGGATAAATATCTAAATATGTAGATCAGTGGTTAGGATCCACCAAGATAGCAAAATCACAATAGCTAAGTGTTATCCTTGAAGAACCATTTCTCAAAATATAGGTCATCAAATCATATATGAATTGGCTCATCAGGGGAGTTGGAATGGAGAAGGATGTGTTAACAAAACCCTTTTGCTAAGGAGTAGCCAAAACACACAAAGAATTTAAAGAAATGAGCAGAGATGGCGAAGTAAATTGAAAATATAGATGGCGAAGTAAATTGAAAATATTTTTTAGGTTTTCCCCCATATGAACAATCAAACTTCACACAAAGAGGGATATTACCATACATAAGATCCACAAGTAAATCAATATATCGCTTCTATGTCTAAACGAACATCTATAAATTATTAGATAATATTGAATATATCGATGCTCTAAAAAGAAAAATATACCACATGAAATGAATATTGTATCATATCTAAGAGTACATCAACATGGTTGTAGGTATCATAATATCCACTAACTGTTAGGATATTTAGAAACTTAGGAGTTAGTTAAGATCTACTTGGTCTAATGTGTCGTTAGGTAAAAGTGTGTTTCTTAGTGTGTTCCTTTAGTATGCATTTGTAGTTAGGAAATCCAACGACACGATATGTTCCCGACATAGAGTGATCTAATGGTTCATATTCTCCTCGATCTTAATGACCATTGATCTGTGGCTTAGCAACTAATTGGTCCATGATATCTATTTAAAGAGCACGGAGGGTCATTTTTTGATGATCGATTGTGAGAAACTCTCTTGTAAAATCTCTCTGTAATATTTGTTCTTTTGCATTAATAAACTGCTCCAAGTGGTCGCGTTGACTGGGGCCGTGGATGTTTCCCTATAGGGGCTTTACCACATCAAAACATCGGTGTGTTGATATTTGATCTAGTTTTGTGAGTTGTTACTGAAGGTATTCATCCTCTGTTGGAATACCTATGTTGTCGAACATGGTATCATAGCCTGTTTGAAGACCCACTCCTCTTGTAGATCGAGATCGTGAAGTTGAGTTGTCTCATCTCCATTGTCTGCCATTTTCGTACATTTATGGGATGAGAGGACTGTTCCATTTCATTCAGAGTGCTCATTTCATTCAAGAACGTTTTTTGTTTCACTTGAAAAGGTTTCCATTTTCCCAAGATACGACCATTTCAGCTAGATCTGAAGGTATAAAGCCGAAATAGACCCTTTTTAAATTTTTGCAAAATATTATATTTAGTTTTATATTATTTGTTTATGGTTTGCTACTCTTTTAGATCTGCGTATGCTCTTTATACTGCGCCCTGTGCGATCTTGGAAAATCAGAAACATATAGGAAAATTTGCATTTTTTAGGTAAACTAATTGAGATCTAACCCTTGTTGTCATGGAGAAACAATATTTTTTTCTTGTGTGAAAATAGTTTTTTTTTAGCACGCTCCCCAAGGACGTCTTCAACAACAACAACAATCCTCCTGCTAAACAATACAATATGTTTTGCTAGCTCATTTGGTTAAAATTTTCTTTATTAAGTAAGAGGTCTTGAGTTCAAGTCTCTCTTTTTGTTACTTTTTTTGAAAAAGTTCATGCTCCATTGTAAAATGTATTTCACTTAAGTATAAAAGTGAATCACTATAAGTAGCTTTAATATTTTAGAGTTATTTATTTTGCATGCAAATTTTATTTTATAAAGTAACTTCATTGTAAAAGTGATTCCCACTTCTTTTTATAAAAATGAGTCACTTCATAAAACAACTTACACCATCACATGGTCCTTTGGTTACCGTTTATGCCTTTTTTTAAAAAGGCATAACTTTCACATCCGAAGTCCGTTTTCAGTGCCGTTTTTTTTTAACCGCCTAATTTTTTGAGATATTTCCATCCAGATCATCAGTTTCAGTTTTTAAATCCATATTATCTACATATTTAATATGGATTATTCAAGTAATATTTTGTTTACCAACACCAACTACTTCCAATGGAAATCCCATATGGAGGATTTATTAAGAAGTAAAATCTTATACATGATTACCTTGGGAAATGAAACAAAACCCACTGATATTGATAATAAAGTCAAATGGGATAATAAGAATTCTAAAGCACGTGGATTAATTATAATGTCATCTCTTTTGATTTAAGGTGCTACCTTCAATCAATTGATAAACCCAAAGAAGCTTGGGAAAAGATTGAATTTGTGTTTGGTAAACACAATATTATTTGAGCACAACAATTAGAAAATCAAGTATCGACTTTAAGTCCAAGTGATTTGTCTTGCATTGAAGACTATCTATCTTAGTTCAAAACACTCAGAACTTTATGTGAAGAATGTAAGATAAAGATAGAAGAAGATTGTTGCATCTGTCTTATTCTTTATAAGCTAGGTAATGCATATTATGTGTTTATATCTACGTTTTATGCCATGCAAGAGGATCTAGGGGAGCTTATCAAAAACCCACTCTTGAGAACTTTTTTGCTTCTTTGATTAGAGAGCAAAATAACCTCATACAACTTGGAGTGATCAACACTGCAGGTATCTCCAACAAAGCCTTCGTCATCCATCAGAAAGATAAACCCAAGAATCCCAAGAAGGAACATCCTCGCCACAACAAAAAGAAACATAAGGGTCCCAAATCCACTTAGCCAACTTTCATTCCTAATAGTGATAAAGGAACAAAATATGAAAATAAGAAGACTGACAGACATTGCAACTTTTGTGATAAAGATGGTCATGATGAGTCCAAATGTTTCAAGAAGATGGCAGATTTAGAAGCAACGATGAAGAAGCACAACATCAATATTGATTCTACTACTTCTTCTTCTTCTCATGGACATGCACTTTTTGCTTTTGGTTTCTCCTTCAATACAACTACTACTTCTTCTTCTGATGAGTGGATTATTGATTTTGAAGCATCTTATCATATGACTAACAATAGAGACATATTTTATGCTCTAAATGAATGTAATACCAAGAAAATATCTGTTGGTGATGATAGCTCTCTTAGTGTTGAAGGATATGGAACAGTTCAAGTAGAAAATGGTCATTTCAATGATTTATTATGTGTTCCAAGTCTTTCTTGTAACCTTCTATCAATATATAAAATCACTCATTCAGGTGAAAGTAAAACCCTCGAGTTTTCACCTCACCATGTTATAATCAAGGATCTAAAATATCCTAAGCATGTTCTTGCAACTAGAATTGCTGATGATATTACCAGGTTGTAAAAGTTTGACAACTTTGGGTCATCATATTTTTCATCAGTTTTTGTTGCTCACAACGATGACTTGAATAAACTTTGGCATGAGCAGTTTGGTCATCTAAACTATCGCTCATTGCAACAACTATGTAATAAACAAATGGTGATTGGTGTTCCTCATGTTTCATGCAGAGATGGTGTTTGTGCCGGTTGTGTTCTCGACAAACATCATCGAGACCGTTTTGACAAACGTGACTCTTGGCACACCTCAGGCCCTTCTTGACAAACGTGACTCTTGTTCACAGTGATTTTTGTGGACCACTTTCTTATCCTTCTTTTTCTGGGTGCAATTATTTCTTAACTCTCATTGATGACTTTTCTAGACGTACTTGGGTTTACTTCTTAAAACTTAAGAGCGAAGTTTTTGACAAGTTTTTGGCCTACAAGGCCCTTGTAAAAAAGCAATCTGGACATCAAATTTAAAGGTTAAGAACAAATAATGGAGGCGAATATGTGAACAATAAATTTACAAGCTGATGCACTACACAGGGCATCAAAATGCAACACATTGTTCCATATACACCACAACAAAATGTTTTTT
>ML778542.1:461455-472107 GCA_009831015.1 Picea engelmannii | reverse complement strand
GTAAATTATATTGAGGAAAACTTAGGTGTGTATTCTATATTTTTAGAAGAAGATGATGGTTTTGTTATAACCTCTTTAGAGATTGAAGACGAAATGTGGCACATGCATTTTGATGGTGCATGTTCAAGTGAGGGTAATCGTACTGCAGGTATATTATTTTACTCTCTCATAGGTAAGATTCACAATTTTTCATACATATTATAATTTTCTTGTACCAATAATATCACAAAGTTTGAAGCCTTGATCTTGGGAATTGAAAATGATTTTAATCTTGGTTTCTAACATCTTACTATGTTTTTGGATTTTGAGTTTTTTTTTTTGTTTGCTAGTTTTTCCGTGACCTGCGGGACTAGCCTGTGGCTGAGAAACCGTGAATCAGGGGCATCTAAGCTGTCAAAATCACCCGGGGATCGCACCCAGCCTGAGCCACACTAACCCTTAACATGGATGGATTTTTTGTCCCCGTAGGTTTCGAACCGGTGACTTTAACATCACGTGGTGCCTTAACAACACACCCATCACCGACTGTCCTACATGTCAAAGACCTTTTGGATTATAAGTTGATTGTGAATATGGTTAGAAAATTTGTACTCCCTCAAAGAAGTTATTGAAAAGATATGCATAAGAAATATGGTATTTGATATCAATTTTTTTTATCTTTTAACATCACACACATCAGGAGAGAATTGAATTTAATGGCTGATAGGCTTGTTGTTTTTGCTGCAAACCCTTCAATATAATTGTTGCCTCAAAGGCCAGATTGTACATTCATGTCTTTGTATCGTCCACATTTTCTGAATAATGTAGAATCTTGGCAAGTCTTTCCTGATGATGAAAGCATTTGCACTTTCTAACATAATGATCCTATTAAAGGAAAGGAAATTATATTTTTGGAATATGATAAATTTCCTAAAGGTACAACTCCTCTAGAAATATCGTTCTCCTCAAGTGATGTTGGTAATAAGAAAAACATAGAAGAAGAGGAGTAAAAAAGAAATATTTTTGATACCATTTCTCTAAATATTGGGACTCATGATAGTCCAAAGATTCTTAAAATTGGAGCCCAATGTTCAACAGAAGAAAAGTAAAAATTCATGGAGTTATTCCGTGAACTCAAAGATGCATGTGCTTTTTCATATGATTATCTTCTTGGTTTTGATCCTAATGTCACTCAACATTCTATTCCTATCAAGAAAGAAGCAAAATCAGTCAGGCAAAGGAAAAGACCCATTAACCCTGCCTTAGAAGCAACAATAAGGAAGGAAGTTGAGAAATGAGTCAATGCTCACATTATTTTCCGTGTAAAATATTATGAGTGGGTGTCTAATCTTGTCACAATCAAAAGAAAAATGGTGATATCAAATTATGTTTTGATTTCCTTGGTTTGAATAGGGCAAGTGTAAAAGACAATTTTCCTCTTTCGAACATGGAATTAATTTTGCAACAAGTGGCAGGGTCCCAAATGATGTCCCTTCTTGATGGTTTTTCAGGTTATAATTAGATTAGAGTCAAGAGGACAGATAAATACAAAACCACATTTACTACTTGTTGGGGCACTTTTGCACATGAAATAATTCCATTTGGTTTAATAAATGCAGGTGCTACAATTTAGAGGGATATGGAAATAGCCTTGGACAATCTTATCGGTAAGATTATTCAAGTTTATCTCGATGATTTAATTGTTTATTCTAGACATCGACAAGATCATTTTGATCATCTTAGAAAAGTTTTCTTGTGTTGTAGAAAGTTTGGAATGTCATTGAATCCTACAAAGTCAATCTTTGGTGTCACACAAGGTAAAATTCTTGGTCATATTGTTTCTGATTCAGAAATTATATTGATCCTGAGAGGGTTACCTCTATTCAAAATCTTTAAGCTCCTACTTCTAAAAAGGAGATTCAATCTTTCATGGGTAAAATCAATTTTGTTAGAAGGTTTATTCTCGATTTTGCAAGAATGGTAAAACAAAATCATAATATGCTTAAGAAAGATCGATCATTTTCATGGAATGATTATAATGGGAAATATTTTGTAGAAGTTAAGAAAGCTATCAGTTCTGCACCAGTTTTGGCGAAACCAAATTTTGAAAAATATTTTATTATCTATACTAATGCTACTAAAGAGGCGATATCTGCTATCCTTCTTAAAAAATATGATCAAAATAATGATCAACCGATAAATTACATGAGCCAAAGTTTATTAGACGTTGAATTCAAATACACTTTAATTGAAAATCATACATATTCTCTTGTAAAAGATATTGAGAAATTTCACCATTATATCTTAGGTAAGCACACACAAGTAAAAGTCCATTTTCCGACTGTTAAGTTTTTGCTTTCTCAAACTCATCTTTCAAGAAAAATTGCACACTAGATTTCCAAAATTCAAGAACATGATTTCACGATAACAACTTATCACACAATCAAGGGACGAGATCTAGCCTTACACCTCACTTAACATCTTGAACCGGGTGTTACTTCTGAAAATGATGAGGATGCTTTGTCTGCACTTTTTTTGGTTGAATATGAAAATCTTGAGTTAACAGAACATCCTTGGTACAAGGAAATGATTTATTATTTACAATTTCAAAAATGTCCTAAAAATATTGAAAATTATCAACGCGTGAGGATTCACTTGGAAGCCTCTAAATATATAATCTTGGGTACTTCCCTGTTTCGCAGAACTGCTGATGGATTGTTGTTATGTTGTGTAGATGATACAACAACCCCAAAAAAATTTAAGCAAATTCATGGATCAATAGATTCATGCATTCATATTGGTGTCATTTTGCTGCAAAATCCACTGCATTTAAAATCTTGAGAACATGTTATTACTAGCCTTCAATTTTTAAAGATTCTTGCAATTTTTCACAGGCTTGTAATGAATGCTAAAAATTTTCAGGCAAAGAAAAGTTCTCTACCATGCCCTTACAACCATTTCTTCCATATTTTCCTTTCTCTAAATGGGGATTAGATTTCATTGGTCCTATTAATCCTCCATCCTCCGTTGGACATATTTTCATTCTTACAACAATATACTACTTCACCAAGTGGATTGAAGTTGTATCACTCAAACATTCACACGATGAACAAGTAATCACTTTCTTGGAATCTAATGTTTTCTCTTGTTTTGGTCTTCCGATAGAAATTATCACTGATAATGGAACAAATTTTATTTCTACAAAATTTACCCAATTTCTTAATAGATTTTTGGTGAATCATTCTACTTCATCCACTTACTACCCATAGGGAAATGGGCAAGTTGAGTCCACTAACACAAATCTAGTTAAGATTCTTAAGAAGATTATAAATGGAAAACCACTTTAGTGGCACACATTACTCATTTATGCATCGTGGGTAGACTAGACTACCACCAAAACAAGTATTGGTCATTCCCGTTTTCAACTTTTATAGGGCTAGGAAGATATTATTCCTGTTGACCTTGAGTTAACCTACCTTAGATTAGATTTGCAGGCTGAAGAATTGAATTCTACAAACATCCCTAGGAGGATAAATGCCTTGTTGGATCTTGAGGAACAAAGGAGCTATGATCTCAAAAATCTAAAAAAGAGACAACAATTTGTCAAAAAGTATTTTGACAAAAAATCCAAGTCAACCTCTTTTGCACCTGATGAAAAAATATTCTTTGAGTTTCTGCTTATGTAGACAGAGGTAAGCATTCCAAATTCCATAAGATTTGCTTAGGTCCTTACATAATCACCTCTGTTATTGGTAATAATTCTTATTTGTTGAAAGAAATGGATGGGCGATTATTTTCTTAGATGACTAATGGTTCACATTTGAAACACTATGTTGAACCTGGCTGATTTTACAATATTCGGTGTTTCTTGTATATATTTTGATTTTCTGCTTGTACAATTTTGTTGCTATTATCGATTTTAGATTTAATTTTTTGTTATTTTGGTTTCTACTTTTAAGTCAAACTTAATCAAATGAAGTTATTGATTTGATTGCTTATTCGCAAAATTAATCTATTCTAAAACAACAATAAAGTTGAATGAATGGCTCTCAGTCTGCAACACTACTTATGTAGTTCTTGTTGTACCTATAGATGTCTTGTTTAAACTAGATGATTTCAATTGTTTCCTTCTTCTTCTTTCCCATGCTTCCCTCCATGAGTTAATCATTACAAGAGAATATCAAAAAAAAATTACGAAATCTTTGAGAAAGAGAAGACACCAACAAAATTAACGTTCAACTTCAAAGCAATAACCGGAAAATTCTGAGTTCTAAGCCTACTATAAGAAAAATTCCCTATGGAGTCGCCAGATGTTGACTCAAATTTTTGTCACCTATATTAAAAGATCACAAATTATAGTGATAGGTGGGGTCTGCAAAGAGAAAATGAAAAAGTTTTAGTTCTTCAAGATTTTCCTAAACATAAGATTATGTTCGAATTGATGCGTCACTCAACAATATTATTATGTTCAATGGTTCAAGGTTTATTTTATTATTCTTGATGCCTTCCTTGGAAATATGAAATAATGCTATTTTATTAAACAATTTGATGGTGTCTTCAAAGTTTCATACATGTTCAAAACAACATGCAAAGTTATTCTTCAAAATTCAAAAAGGGTATTAAGAATACAAACCTATTGAGTTCCATGGAAAAATAAATAAGCACCCTGTCAACAAATATATCAGAACTATAAAGGTTTAATAATTTGTAAAAGTATTATTATAAGTTTATCATCTTGGGCATGATACTATAATATTTTCAAAAGAGGTTATTTCTTAGACATGATTCATGAACCATAGAATGCATGAGCATATGTTAAATTCCTAAGGAGCACATCGAATCAAGTCTTTAAAATTTTTGGTTTCCATTGAAGTAATCCTATGGAACATACACAAACATATGGTAGTACCACAATACATGATTCTTGACTTTGGTTAACATATGCAAATGTCCCGCAAGTCATTGTTAGTATTTGATGGTTATTTCATGTATAAAATAGTGTTTGAGCATATCAACATGCAGTTCATGTGGTATATTGTTTATGACATGGTTGATTTTGGAGTTATGGGCAGTGGGCTCAAGGTTTATTTGATGTGATGCGATGAATAGTCCACATGCTACAAGGGTTTTTGATTGATGACATGGTATACATGTTAATGGAATGTTGGTTTGCAATGTCGTCAAACTAGCCATGCATTGAGTAATTACTCCACAATCTTGCGCTCTATCACTCTCATATCACCTTGGATTTTGGTCATTTGTGTTGTTGGAAGTTGAAGAAATGAGCTTTGAGCTCTGTTAACTCAAACCCTTGCACTTTCCAATTTTAGTAACGAACTCAACTTTCAACCCTAGTTATAAAATTGTTTTGTGCAAAGGTATGGAATAACAGTCCGTTTTACATCTTTTACAACAAATTTGTCACTAAAATGGTTAATTTTAGCTTTGTTTGACATTCATGTGTGCATAAATGTCTCCTCTCTCCCCTCTATACGATTTCTTGAAAGGAAAAGTGAAATGGATTTTTGTTTGCACAAAGTTAATGGTAGCTATGTTTGCTTTTTCCATACTCACATTTTCCATAACATTTTATGAAAAGAAGAAATCTTCAACAATACTTTTTGTATGCATTTGAAGATCGAAATTAAGCTTGCTTTATTTTTTTAAGTCCTCTAGTCAATCCAAGATTTGTTTGTTTCCTTTACTTGATCCTAGTCATGTTTTATATATCAGTTGGTCTGCATTAGAAAGGGGTCAAACACAATGGTATATCTGCACTAGTGGCATCCACAATTTTGACTTCGGGTTTGTAAAATAGTTTTCCTTTTAAAAGGAAGAACCCATGGTCAAACCCATTTAGTATGAACACTTTTATGTTCTTTGGTTTCATTTAGATTTCTATTCTGATATGAGCTTAGGCATTTGAAGCTTTTTCAATGAATGTTGTGCCTTTTTGGGACTATGAATAGTTTGGGTTATAGTCAGTGTTTCAATAGTAATAGGTTTAGAACCCTAATCCGACAATAAACTTACAAGATCAAGTGTTCATATTGTATGAGTCACACACACATCATTTCGTTTGGATTTCCATTTATCCCATGGCACATAATTGCAAATGTATTGGAAATATCTAAGAGAAGTTGAATATTTTCACTTGTTATTATGTTGTTGGGTTTTATTGACCATTTGTTTCCAAGTTTGGAATCATATATTGAAAACACGAGTTTCAAAACCCATCTCTATGGACAGAAGATTACCATATTCAAACTCATTCCCAAGCATATGTTTTCATTGCCATTCAAGTTGTGGTTTATGTTGCAACTTTCAATGGCCAGCTGAGGGATTTCGATTGGTATGCTTACTGTTGGGGTTTGAGAATGATACGGTTAAGTTTTGTTTGAGCATGAAGTAATATTTTTCATTATCATAATTGATGACAACAGTCTGTATGTGGTATAAGGTTTATAAATGGTTATACTAGGAATGATATGAGTTATGACCTATGAATAGAGGATGATGGAAATAATGACAGTTTATTAAGGATGTGTTCATGGTTCTAGTTCTTGTAAAATCAGAGAATGTATATGTTGAATAGCCGAGGTTATAAAAGGCTATGATGAGCATGCGTATAGTTGATGTTGTTAGTTTGCATATAATATTTTTTGTAAAATAAATTTTCAAAGGAAAAGAGATTATTACATAGACCCATTATCCTTCATCAATTTCACTTTACAAAAACTATTCCTTCAAGTCCTATTCATTTTATTTCCTGTTCTCGTCTATGCCATGTCTATGCAATTATGATGAAATATATTGCATCAAAAATGACATATCTTGGATGCATAAGTCAAAGGCAAGATTCTGTTTTGACCATTATGGATGATGTGATATGACTTGGATACATTTTTGGAATGGTTGGTTTGGTTTGATGGAGTTAGAAAACAATAAAGAAAGTTTTGGTTGATGACTTGGAGAAATTCAAGTTTATTAAAAGGAAGTCATATATATATTATATAGACCTAGTTTCCGTCATGAATCTCACTTTTCATAAGTTATTTCATAAAGTCCCTATCATTAATTTCCTTTCCCCATTTTAGTCCTGTCTATATAATAAAACACGCAAAAGAAAAATGTACTATTTGATGTGATCAACATGAGAAAAGAACATAATTAAAAGATGTGAAGAGACTTGAGGATTATTCTGGTTGATTGGTGTGATGATGCACACTTGCAGACATATTTTGGAATCAAATTTAGACAATATGGAAATGATAATCAACTAGTATGGATTGTAAAATTGTGTGCTTTTGATTGGACGTGGTTAATGGATGGTGTATTTCTATCCCTATTTCACTTTACTCCTTTTCATTTTCGGTTTATGTGGCATGGTTGAGTTATGTCAAAGAAAATATAAGCATGAACAAAAATTGTATTAGATGTCTTATATTACTGTTATTTATACTTGTGTTAATTGAATTATCATGGTTATAGATGAGCTTCTTCAGCAGGGGAAGCAACAAAGGAAGAAACAAAGAAAGAAGAGGCCGAGGACCTAACACCTTTTGGTAGCCTAGGGACATAAAAAAGTAAGGTTCTATATTCATTTTGATGTTGAATCTAATGAGTTCCAACAATTGATCCAAACTAGGCACTTGAACCTTGGTGGTTAGAAAGCCTTACCACAACCCCATGCAACCCCAAATGTTGGCTTGCAACCTCACCTTGGTATTGTGAACATACCTGAGTCTCCTATACAACATAATACTGATGGATGGGGTAATTTACTTGCCAATCCTTCTTCAGGTGCCAATCAATGGCCTATGCCTCCCCCCCCTCCACCGGTTCATACTGTCATTACTAGTGAATCCTTCCATTTACCTCCAGTTCAACCAGTACTACTTGTTCATACAACTACTTTACATGAGTCTATGCCTCCTCCTCCAAAGGATCATAAAACCACACCATATTGCTCCCATATTGAAAAAGGAAAGCAACCTATTATTTCTACGAGCATGACCAAATCCTCCTCCGCTACTCATTCAAAGATTTAATTAACAAGTAGTGGAAAAATAATTTTATGTGAAGTGCATCCTAAAATTACCCCGCTGGAAGAAAATAAGCCTTGATATGAGGACTTTATTAAGGAACCCAATGAATTTTCCAGGAAAAAGTTATTGAATTTTTTGAATTAAGTTTGGAATGGTTTTGACTATGACACTTTTTGAGGACAGATGGTAGAACCATGATATTTATTTTTGAAACTTTTAAAATATCATGTTATTTTTATGGGAGACACAAGTGATTTATTCCATGGTGTTTTGAATGCATATTTATCATTTGCTATATGATGTTTATTTTATATTTGATTATTAATATGCATATATGATGTTGATTTTATATTTGATGATTTTATGATAGAGCAACAAGGAAAAACTATTATTGATTTTTGGAATAAAGAGATGCATAATAGAGTTATTATTTATTACTTATCTTTATCAATAAATTTATTTGTCCTATTTTTTAACTAAAGTTATTTAACTTTAGTAACTACAAGTAGTTGAACTACTTGTGGAACTACCTTTCAGAGAATAAAAGGAAGAACCAAAGGGCAAAGAGGACATGAGGAATTAGAGAGAAATGCTTCTGATAAGGTTTTATCTTGTTTCATATCGAGATTTTTGAATTTCATTATTTTATTTTCTAAGTTTCTTAAAAGGGATAAATCCTCTTGTTGACAACAAGATCTTTCTAAAGGTGGAAAAAAAGAAAGGACCATGAAGCATTGATATTTGACATGCTTCATAAGGTCATTCATTTCTCTTGGCAGTCTGTGTAGTTTTGTTAGAACACCTGAATTAATTTTTCAGTTCTGATTAAGATTATTTTGTAGAGTGAAGACTTGATGGACTTGTGGCTTGATTGATTCAGTGTATTCAATCTTGGTCATTTTATTTTAGACACCAATTGTCTTTGTATGATGTTTTAATTCAATATTGGAATTATAAGTCTAATCTTGGTCCTCACCCTCATAGGTGTTTGAAAAGAGGCATTCTAGCTATAAAAAAATGTTGTTTAGGGCCTCAAAACAACCCCAGAATTCCAAGACCCAAAAAAAATGTAGAAACAATGCCAAGATGGAAACTATATTTTGAGCTAGTGGAATAGGTGGGCGACCACCGATGTCCACTTGGATCAGTCCTCCTCTCTTAGGAAGCAATGTTCTCCATTGAATTGAGTGCCCCCATCAAATGGGGAAACCTATGTTGAACTTGATGCTTAGTGATCCACTTTCCTTGGTGCAATAGCTTCCATATTGATTAGAATCTGGACCAAGGGTCAAAATTTAGCTAAAAAATCAAAGTTCTCAGAATTGCCTCAAAACGAACGGGTGCGTAGCCCTCGTCGTCACGAACCCAACGCAACTCATTTGGGTTCAAACGGACGTTGGATGAGTGAGATATCACGATCTATTCGAATCGTCAAATAAGTAAAAAAAATGTGTTGACTGTACAGTCCGTATGGATGCTGACGTGGAAGAGGTCGTACAATGATGTGGCATGTTCGTACGATGATGTGGCAGTTGATGACATGGAAATCGTTGATTGTCAGATGTGGACGAATCCTGATGTGACACATGGCATCATTTTGGCAAGTAGTTTGGTGCCACGTGGCCCAGGCATGGGCTGCCACATGGCACCCTGTTATTGGGTTGTTTGTTTAAAATTTATGGAGTCTATGGGGATCAAACCCTGGACCTCCCCACCGTGCAAATCCTTTGCAAAGTCCACCATGCCAACGCGCCATACTTTGTGTCTTGTTATATGAATGGTTTAATATATATTTAAGTTTGATTATTGTTTATTAGGCGCGGGGTTCGGGCTAGGGCTTAGCCCCAGCCCGCGGTTGTAATGTAATACATATGACCGGTGGATTAATAATGCACGCGAATATGTATTTCAAATGGAGCCCCAACCCCGGTCACATAAACCATACCATATGACCTACACTTTGTGCTCGCGGGTTTGTATTTTCAAACGGTTACAACGCCCGCCACTTGTCGTTTATTCATTCGCCCTTGAAACAAAGCCCCTTTTGTGCTAGCGCGAGGTCACATGGACCCTTATGACCACGGCCTTGGCGGTTAGGGGCTAGGCGTGCCCATAACCACCCTATAGTTTGCTCGTTATTCGGTTGTGCACCAGTGCTAGGTTTTAGCACGATTTTTTGCGCATGAGCTAGGTTGGGCACACAAAGGTGCGTTTTGGCGAACCAGAGACAACAAGCTTGAAGGAAGAAAATGGCAGGAGGCCTATCTTCTTCATTTTTTGGCCAAATGAGGTGTCGAAAAAGCCCAACTAGGGGTTGTTGGATGTTCTGAATCCATTGGCACTGTTTTCAAAGCCATTTGAAGACTTCTTTTGTAGGTTTTTCACCATTGAAGTTTCAGAGAGCTCTAGGGAGCTTGAAGCCCTCATTGATTGAGGTCATGCTCAGATGAGCCCAAGTCTGTTTTCTGTGACTGAATAGTCCTTTTTGGCTAATTGTTATGCTCTGAACACATTGGAATAGGTTTCAGAGGCATTTGAGGAATTTTACAGGTGTTTTTTCCACAAGGAAGCTCAGGGAAGCTTAAGGCCACATGTAGAAGAGGTCATGCCCGGATGAGCCATGAT
>ML778542.1:437970-459661 GCA_009831015.1 Picea engelmannii | reverse complement strand
GGGTTTATGTACTTATGTTTGTACTTGAAGGAGAGTTGAAGAGCTATGCACATACATGTGTTTTTGTGTGTGTGTAAACAATGAACCTGGTGATAGTTCATCATGAATGACTCATGATTGTAACATGAATGTGTATCATGCATGTCGACTTGTCATTTTGGGAAGGTCGATATGTTTCAAATGAGTCTCGACTTGTGTTGATGTGTCTTGACGACTATGGTGTGTCGATCATGTTTTTCGACTTGTGTTTAGTCGATGGTGTTTGTTGGCTTGTAAGTTGATTTTGAGTACACCAAGATGCATGAAAACTCCATGTGATTTGATGAAGTACAAGATGTGACCGTTTCCTTGAAGAGAAAAAGAATTTGTTGGCATCATTTTCAGTCTTTTATAAATTTGTTTTCAAGATTGATGGTTTTCTTGGTTTGTGACAAGATGTCACAGGAAAGTTTTTGCAGCCATTGTAGAACGGATTGTGTTGACATCAAAGAGTTCGCAAGAGGGACTTGATTCTCAGTGGAAAGGCTAGCAGTCTTCCAAGCACAAAGAGAATAGTGGGTCAACAGCAACAAGAGAACAATGGTTGAGGGACATAGCTAGTTGCAGTGCAAGGCATGTCAAGGTATCCAGGTGATTATCAAAAAGACTTTTCAAGTAGAATCAATTGATAGAACTTCAAAGCAGAAGAGTATTGAAGCTCAGAAAGATAATCATAATCTTTTTTGGGTCCAAAATCCTTTCAGTGGGAAGGCGTGATCAGAATCTGGACCAGGGGTCAAAATTTAGCTCAAAAATCAAAGTTCTTGGAATTGCCTCAAAATGAACAGGTGCGTAGCCCTCGTTGTTATGAACCCAACACAACTCTTTTGGGTTCAAACGGACGGCGGATGAGTGAGATATCACGATCTGTTTGAATCGTCAAATAGGTAAAAAAAATGTGTTGACAATACAGTTCGTACGGATGCTGACGTGGCAGAGGTCATACGATGATGTGGCATGTCTGTACGATGACATGGTAGTTGATGATGTGGTAATCATTTATTGGTATATGTGGATGAATCCTGATGTGACACGTGGCATCATTTTGGCAAGTGGTTTGGTGCCACGTGGCCCAGGCATGGGCTGCCACATGGCACCCTGTTATTGGGTTGTTTGTTTAAAAGTTATGGAGTCTGTGGGGATTGAACCTCGGACCTCCCCACCGTACAAAGCCTTTGCAAAGTCCGCCCTGCCAACGCGCCATACTTTGTGTCTTGTTATATGAATGGTTTAATATATATTTAAGTTTGATTATTGTTTAGTTTGGCGCGGGGGTCGGGTTGGGGCTTAGCCCCAGCCCGCGGTTGTAGTGTAATACATATGACCGGTGGATTAATAATGCACGAGAATACGTATTTCAAACGGAGCCCCAACCCCGGTCGCATAAACCATACCATATGACCTACACTTTGCGCGCGCGGGTTTGTATTTTCAAATGGTTACAACGCTCGCCACTTGTCATTTATTCATTCACCCTTGAAACAGAGCCCCTTTTGCACTAGCGTGAGATCACATGGACCCTTATGACCATGGCCTTGGCGGTTAGGGGCTAGGCGCGCCCATAACCATCCTACAGTTCGCCCGTTATTCGATTGTGCGTCGGTGCTAGGTTTTAGCACGAGTTTTTGCGCATGAGCTAGGTTGGGCACACAGAGATGCGTTTTGGTGAACTAGAGACAACAAGCTTGAAAGAAGAAAATGGCAGGAGGCCTATCTTCTTCATTGTTTTGGCCAAATGAGGTGCCGAAAAAGCCCAACTAGGGGTTTTTGGATGTTCTAAATCCATTGGCACTATTTTCAAAGCCATTTGAAGACTTCTTTTGTAGGTTTTTCACCATTGAAGTTTCAGAGAGCTCTAGGGAGCTTGAAGCCCTCATTGATTGAGGTCATGCTCATATGAGCCCAAGTCTGTTTTCTGTGACTAAATAGTCATTTTTGGCTAATTGTTATGCTCTGAACACATTGGGATAGGTTTTAGAGGCATTTGAGGACTTTTACAGGGTTTTTTTCCACAAGAAATCTCAGGGAAGATTAAGGCCACATGTAGAAGAGGTCATGCCTGGATGAGCCATGATTCGTTTTCAGAGTTCTATTAGTCATTTTTGGGGTTTTTATGTATTCTAAACCCAATGGTATAGTTAGTATTTCCATTGGAGTTGAGCAGTAGCTTTTAAAAGAATCTTTGACAAACTAATCCCAGAGAGTCAATTCCATTGAAGGAGGCTCAAGGAGATGTAGACCAGAGAAGGGTGAACTCCTTTATCATCTTGTTAATGTTGTGAGTTTGCTGGTTTATTTGCTGCAAGTTATGTTTAATGTGTATATGTTTACAACACATATTTATCCTTTTTAAAGACCTCACACATGAATATTTAAAAGAAGATGCATAAACTTGGCACATAATTTATCTTGCATAATTAAGACATTGAGCAAGGTCCTGTAAAGTTTTATTTTAATGAAGTAGAGGGTGCTTGCATAGCATAACAAGTCAGCCCACTATTTTCAGATCACATACTTTGACAACATGATAGAGTTGGATATTATGTTGGAAGGTGCCCTTAACTTATGTGTCCATGATACGATCAATGGTTTCTTTTTCCATATAGTCAGGGTTGAGCTCTGTAGGTGTCAGTGTCTTTGCCACTTTCAATGTGTCTAGTAGTGTTGGAAAATATAGCCGAAGGAGGTCCACATTGAATACCAGGTGAAAGCCAAGGAAAGGGGGAATACTTGACTCAAAAACATTGTCTCCCACAACCTTGGTGATGGTGTAGTGCACATATATAAGTGGATGCAACTTTCAATGGGGTACTATAAGGCGCTCTTTCTGAAAATGAAACCAAACCTTGTATCCCACCTGGAAATTGTGGGGAACTCTATGTTGATCATGGAATTGCTTGTACTTAGCATTGGATTTATGAAAAAATATCATGGAACTATTGGAAGATGTGTTGAATCCATTTAATGAATTTGGTGGCTTTGTCATCCTTAGATTGAGCATTGGAGGATTCTACTTGTGTGGATGAAAGGGGCAGTGCTACATCAATGGGGCATGTTATCCCCTATCCTAGGGATAACTAAGGAGATTATGTCTCGAGGCCCACAGGTCCTAGACATGGAGTACCGAGAGCCATATGAATTGAGCTTGGCCCTGGAGGGCCCATATTTTCTTCAATGTGTCTTACCTATCAGCATCAACATCATCCATCCCATCAGCTTGATTCTGAAGTAGCAGTGGGTCTTGCTCCATGAGGTAATGAGTCTGGGATCATGGTATGTGTCACTCTGATTTTCGAAGCATTTGAATATGTGCACTGAACTCTCTTTTGTTTCATGACGTTTGCTTAGAAATTATGCTCTTTAACTTGTCCATACCTGGGGGGATGAAAAAATGCCCTAGTAACTTGTTTCCCTTAGGGATGAGTTTCCACTGGGTGGATCTATGAAAGATCATCATCCATTCCTTCTATACTTACCACTTTTCATCATTTTCTCTCTCATCTTTCCCCTACCTTGGTTCAGGCATTGGGTTTGCCAAGCTAGTAAGGGTTGTACCTTGCCTTATGGGAAGAAGGGGCTAAAGGCCCAGATAGAAAAATTAGTTGGAAAAAGTTAAAATCCAAAATGAAACCTTGAGATGTTTCGCTCAAGGATTCCCAAGAAAGAAATAAATGGCTTCTTAGCAAGAAAAGGGGACCCGTAAAATATAATTAAACTCAAGATCTAGTTGGTGGATAGGAGGTCTCATCATGAGCCATCCTATTAGGTCCATGGGCATGTAACGGTATGACACTGCCATCCATCTAGTCACCAAACCATGGTAGTGGCTCTTGGTGGCATAGCCAAGAGAAAGGGGGTCTCATCACGAGCCAACCTTCTCATTTCCATGAAGTGCTTGTGGGTAACACTGTCACCACTGGTCACCACGCTAAAACAATGTCCTCCAGCTATTCTCTTGAAAAGAAAAAGCAATAAGACAAAGAGTAAAAGGCATTTAATGGGCTAGGAAACAATGTCATCCATGACAAGGTGCAGCTTGCCCTCTACAGAGGCACCCACAGGTAAGACCTACATTTCTATGTTATCACTGCACCCCTTGCCCAAACATTACCTACACCATATCATACATCTACATGACCTAGATTGATCTTCACATGGGAAACACCCCAAAATTGAGGAGGATTAACCCAATAGGACATCCTGAGACCCTCTCCAAACCTGGCTTGTTAAACTGCATAACATCTTTGAGCATTTGTCTGGGTAAAGGGGGGTTTGATGCACATGTTTGGGTAATTTGATTATTAGAAGTTATTGGCATTGATATGATCCCTGTGACTTATAAGCCCATGGAGGGCGTACTTTTTTTAGTTGCAGGATCATGTCCGATGAACAGGTACATATGGGGAGATGATTAGTTCAGACCTCCATGGGGCTAAAAGCCCACCAGATGGATGTTGTGACCCCAGCCAGGGGTAGAGAGACACTCGAGGCTTGCACCGAAGAAAAAGAAGGACGTTCCACCAGAGACACTTTGGAAGGCATGGACCTAGGGGGATCTTTCTCTCCCCCCTGAACCTTGGCCTTGGGAGGCCCATGATGTCACCCATCATTAGATGGAATGATGGAGGCAGTTGTGTGCCAAGTGGCATGTGTGGCATCTTACAGAGGCCTTGGAAGGCCTAACTTTTTTCTCATGGAGCATGACGTCCCACCTATGAGGCCCAATGTCACCCTAGGAGGGAATGACATCACCTCTACTGCACATTTTGGGGTTTAATTCTTTAAATTTATGTAAAAAATTGATTTTTGATGTAATTTGGCCATGTCAGCCTTTTTTGACCTAAATTGTAATTAAAGGTCATGATTATTGTATAAATAAGGGACAAATATCTTATATTTATCATCATCTTTCACTCACACAAGTATGGGGTCTGAATTTCGACCCTCTTTAAGGGTACTTGGCTGAAATTAAGTGGTGCGCAACTTCTTGGAGAGGCTATTTTTGGTGTATTTTGGCATTTTCATGGTGGAAAGTATTCAACTAGGGTTTTGTGGCTATATTATTCTTGATGAAGTAAGTAAATATGAAATTCTTCATTTATTTTTGAATGGTTATGGTAAATTTTCTTGTTCATTTCTAAGATTATGAAATTGCTAGTTTGAAACCCTAGGGGAGAAGCACATGTTATTGTCCTTTTCCTTATAATTTTCCTCCTACTTGATTTTGCTAGAAAACATATCTTTTGAAGAATATACTAGATCCCTACCTTTGTAGCTCTCTAGTACCATTGATTCATTAGCTTTACATATTTTATTTCAAGCTTGATCTAAGGAAGAAGGAAATCGCTAGGGCCTAGGGTTACCTACTTTCTAGCATTTTTCCTTCTAAGGTTTAGATATTGAGGCCTTCGGTTACTAACACATCAATTATCTCACCATCCCTTTAGATTACCTATTATCATTTGTTGTTTTCCTCTAAGAATTTCCACTACAAACTTTGAATCCATTACCCTAAAAGGCACTAGTTCACTCCTTGCAAGTGATTGATTGACGAAATAGCTCTTAAACCATCTCCCCTAAGACTTTTACTAACTCTTTCTAACTCTAGATTAGACTAACTCACTAACTAATTTGCTGATGTTGCAAAATATTTCTACAACCATCTATAACAACAACAAATTCATTCTAAAAGAAAGATTAAAAGTTGATTATACATTGCCATTATTACTATGACAACTATTATCATTCTATCAATTTTAGGCTATTATTTCTTGTCATTCTTGAAGCATTATTGATGCATAATGGACATTAGTTTGTTCTATTGGGACTTGATGATAGATGGACTTCAGATCAATATTACTAAAGTACCTATCCCCTTTGAGTTGGTTGAGAAGGTCGTCGATTTGAGGAATTGGGTATCGGTTCTTGACAGTGATTTTGTTCAGAGCTTTGTGATCAATACATAGCTTCTAGGTCCCATATTTTTTTTGCATGATCACGATTGGGCTTCCATAGGCTAAGGAGATTGGTCAAATGTGCCCTTTTTGGAGTAGCTCTTGAATCTAGCACTTGATTTCCTCATTTTCCAAGAGAGAGCACTGATGCACTAGCCCATTAGGCAAGGGTGTTCCAGGGGTAATCTCGATTGAATACTTGACTTGATAGTGCAGAGGCACGCCAGTAGGTGAGGCAAAGATATCTCAATATTCTCCCATGGATTTGTCCACTTGCTTCTACTGCATAGAGGAGCCTTGCGCAAAGGCCATGGATGTGGTTTTGACCTTCCGTTCACTTTGAGAGAAAATCATGAAGAGGACAAATTTCTCAGTTTGGGAGATGACTTTCCTACACTGCTTAGCTTAGACCAAAGAAATTGTGGTAGGTGGAGCTACATCTGGTATCATGTACAATTCTCTATCCACAATAACAATGTCACTACAAGGTCTAGAATCATATAAAGTATGATGCTTCCACATATGTGGTTGGCCTAAAAGAACATCATAAACTTAAAGTGGGGCAACATCACACAATAGCTCATCCTTGAAGGGCTTGATGCCATAGGGAAAGTGGCACTATTGGCTGATGCAAATATATCATCCTTGGTTTCAATAGATACAAAAAAATATTCTTGATCTTTTTCAATTAAACTAGAAGAAACACATCTATTATGATCAATAAACATGAATTTCGATTGATTCCACTATGAAAGACTTTGTCCACTAAGCAAAGAAAAGTAGTCAACTATGCTAAAATTCATCACTACGAATTTAAGTAAACCACTTATGGATAAGCTAATTATGAAGTTGATTGGACAAATAATGGTGAAGTAGGAAGTGGATTGTGAGAATATCCCTTATATATGTCATCTATGCCATGAACTTTCCCACTTAGAAGAAAAATTCCCTGGTAAAACGAGGGTCCCATAGAGTTGACCTAGTGAGAGAATCCAAAGAAATAAGATAACATTATTAATAAAGGAAAATCTTAAAAGATGAAGTAATTTTGGGTTCCAAAACTTTGTGACATAGACTTAGAAGCAATTTGATGTTTGGGTGAATGATCCATAAGAAGAAGATAAAGAAGGATTTGTTTCTAGAGTCTAGCAGGACCCAAATATTCCATAAGCACAAATAACCTCATCGAGTTCCTTTAAAACGACGTTGTCTAAACATTCGACTTTTTGAACTTTTTCATCGGAATCTGGCCAAACAGATCTCGGTGAAATCTCCATTTTTTGTTGTTTAAATTGCATTTTTGAATGCATAAATGGATTCAACACCCTGAAAATCCCTTAGGGCATTCAAATTATACAGACTCGATCACTCAAATCTGGAGTTCCAACAAATTTTTACCAGATTTCAATAAAACATGATCAGAAAATATGCCCGTAAAAACTCCAAAAATTTGAATGTTTAAACTACGCGCTTTAAAACAATATGCTAAACTATTAAGGATTTATCATCTTCCCCGAGCCTCACAATAAAGTTTTTTTTTATGAAATAATTAGATACTTAGACCTAGAAAATAACAAATGGATCTTGAAAAGTAAAATTGCTACTAAAAACATTCTTGGTTAGTGAACATGGGTAGACTTGAACTTTGAAGAAAAAACCTTTATTTCAAATATTGCATTGTTATATAACTAGCTAATAAATTCTTATCTTTAAAACATCGTCTTTAAATTTGAAAAAGTATGCTTTACCATCGTAAGAACATTAAATAAGAGATGTTAAAATGGTGGAGTGAATTTAGGGTAGTAAAAAAAAAAAATGTTTGTAATTGTAAGAAACTTTAATTTTTCTAAACAAAAATCGAAGAATGAAACACAAACAACTTTAAAATGTATTTTTTATTAAATATTTAAAAATTAAATTTAAAAACAAAAATATATAAATCAATAATAATAATAAAATAATAATATATATATTTTTTCTCAATATAACACAATAATATATATATTTTTCTCAATATAACTCAAAAGATAAAAACAATAAATATTATCCTCAATAAAAATAAATCCATAGAGAAACTTTTTAAAAAACATACATTTATTTTAGTTATTTTACACCTTGTTTCTATAAATAATAACAAGGAGATGTACCAAGAAGTCCTCCCTTCTTTATTCTCTCTATTCTATCTAAAGAAACCAACAAATCCCTTATGCTAAATGGATTGATCTATTAGAAAAAGTGTAAAATTGTTAAGGATGAACTATTAATAGTTTTGTGGGAGCCAACAAAATATGAAAAGATTGTCAAGTAATCTACCTTTTCATATTTATCCATAAAGATTAGGGTTAATATTTCTATGTATTTCTTTGTTTATAAGATTATCTCCAAGTTCATTGAAAACATAATTAAACCCTGTTTACTTGATTGTTATTATTTCAAAATTACAAAGTGGCTTCATTACATGAATACGTATTATAGACATTCATCGTAGTCTAAGAAGTACTTCAACTCAATCAAGGGAAATAAGGATAAAGTAAATTAATAATTTCAATTTTTATTTATTTAAAAGGTTCATTCATAGATGAAATTAACATAGAAGTGATATCCCTCATTTATAATCATCTTTGTTTACATTTTTTAACAATAATATATTGTTTTATTATTAATAATTTTGAAAATTTAATGTTATTTTTGTGAATCAATGTTTATGTTCTTATTAATATATTTTGGAAACTTAATGTTATTCTTGTGAATTAAGGTTCATGTTCTTTTGAATGAATCTATATGGAAGCATGCATATTTTTGTTTTGAAATAACCATACATGTATTGTATTTTTTTTTCACTTTACATTACCTCTTATACATGTTTTCTCAATAATAGTATTTAAGTTTGCAATGTTTAATCAATCATAAAAAATATTACACTATCATAAAGAATATTACACTAGAATAATTTTCAAAGTAATTTGCCATATTGGTCATTCTATATAATTGAAATATGCTCAAAATATTTGGACGTATTTGATTATGAAGGTAAAGTAAATATGAAAACTTAAAAAAGGTGTTTCTTTCCTTCACAAAAAAATCAAACATGAACTCATTCATTTAGTAACTAGTTTTATCTCATCCTCTCTTAAGAGTGAATTCTCTATTCATCATTTTAGTATATTATTTTTTTAGGGATTTTCACATAGACTTTTATTTTCCGACCATGAAAAACACCACTTTTCTTCTTCTACTATAGTGTTACTAGTGATTTCATGCACAAAACTTATTTTCTTGTTAGTAAAACCACATCAAACACAAAACTAAGTATAGAGAGCATGATATAGAACTTCAAGTTTCTTGAGTTTAGATATAAGTAAATTTGTCTACGGAAAAAAAATCTAAATTAAATACAATTTAAAACTATAGTAGTTCACTCTCTCCGTTCACTTCAATACCCCATCCCAACATAATTGGATTATAAAACTTTCAAAGTTATAAAAAGAAAAGAAATACATAGTATGGATATTTGTAACCCTTATAAGATATTGTAATTCACTCTCTTCAATAAACTTAATATAACTTTCAAAGTTATAAAAATAAGAGAAATAAAGAGAATGGATATTTGAATGACCCTTAACCCCTTCCTCTCCAAAGAAAATAAATTCAAAGAACCATCTTGGTTATTGGAAGCTTTAACTACTATATTGTGCTAACCATAACTATAACCAAGTTGTTGTATGAAATGATAGAGTTTGTACTTGCATATAAACCTTACAAACATCATCTTAGTATTTTTCCAAGTCCATAATGCCAGCTTGGTTTTGTACAAATACTAACGTTTTTGCATCTATCTATTCATCCATAACTTGAGATAATATTATCTATATAAGCGCTTTCATTCTCTGTCTACAAGGAATACTAGGAATATTTTGAGATACTGTTTTTACTTGTATCATTCTCTAGCTCAGTCAACCAAAGAATGATCCAATTATAAACACGTTTGTGAATGAAACTATTTATGTTCTAGAATCCATTGAATTTTAACTTGGATCATTCTCTCGTTGATCCTAGAACAAGCTTGAGTGATTCTAGAACATAAACACTTCCATGATAATGATCCAAGAACAAACTCGAGTAATTCTATAACATATGTACTTCCATTCAAAAATGTGTTTGTACTTGGATCATTATTTGGATGACTTAATTAAAGAATTGTGCAAGTACAAACACATTTATAAATAAAAGCGTGGTGGGCCTTCTAAATTCTATTTGTTACACATTGACTCGAAAAGTGCCTCGCTGAAAGTAAAATTTTGACAAGTTATCCAAAGAACAAATACAAGGATAATTTGACAAGCTCATCCTTTAATATAGTATTTTCTTCCTACATGTACTAGGATTTATTGAGATAGGATTATCCAAAGAACAAATACAAGGACATCTTGACAAGCTTATCCTTTAATATAGTACTGTCTTCCTACATGTACTAGGATTTATTGAGATAGGATGAATGGATTTTTGCTTCTACTATTATTTATTGTCTTACGTTATATGTATTCACCATTGCAATACATAGTAAAATCACTAAAAATGATGATATCAATGCTTAAAATGCAATTAACATTTGATGCGTGCATGAAATAAAAACAGAGGACAAATGTAACAAAGTGTTCTCTCATATGTACCCAAAGGTAATTATATTTATTTCCCTATGTGTTTTGCTATGTGATCCTTGTCTCACAGTTCTATGTTTTTCCCTTTGAAAATGACATGTACCAACATTTTAAAATAGTGTTGCTTGTAGTATTGACCGACTCAAGCAATGATGACAATTCATGGCCATAGTAGTTGGACAACATTGACAAATACATGAATTTATCGAGTTATTATGGCTCAAAATCATCATCATTGTTTGGGTCAAAGTCGAGACTATATGAAACACCCCTTTAGATCATTGGTAGTTTTTTTCAGAGGGAGGATCTATAGAGCTATGGGACGAAGGTCGCATAGAAAAATGTCCCCATATAGACGTCGATATATCAATGTTTTACAATCATTTCACTTCTTTGGACATCTCTATATCAAACTTTATGTGTCGTTTTAATTGTTTGGATGCCAATATATCAACGTCCCTAAACATATTTTTCATTAGGGTAGTGTCAATCTAATACAAATTGCAATCCAACATTCTATCATTTGAATGACATTTCAAGACGTCATTATATTGATGTTTACAACAAGATGAGAGTCGTGTATTGATTGACCTGTCGACATGTTGAAATGTAGGTATAGTGACTTTCCTGATAGAAGACCATAATATAGCAACATTTACAAAACAATGTAAAACTTAATGTAAATTAAAATGGGATGTTTTTTCTTGAAATGGTTGATTTTGACATGTAAAAGTCGAAACCTTGTCATATAAACATTGTTTTTTTACCCCAAATGTAGTAGTATCACCCTTCCCATTCACAAGGAATGATTCATTATTCTTCATTTTAGAATATGAATTTATGAAATAGGCATATCTTAGACAACATGTAGTGATTTGGTTTGTAGAGAAGCCAACGTGACAAAACTTGGTTGGGCAATAACAAAACCAAGAAAGATAGTTTTCCACCCAACTTTCATGAGTTGCAAAACATGATACATTCGATGGATGAAATTATGGAAAATGATGTTGGAATTGCAACAATAACTTTACTTATATTGTTTATAACTTTGTTCTAAAAGTGTTCCATCATTCATACTTACTACCTTTTTATGTGAATTATTTTAATATGGATCACATTTATTTATTATCATTTCTAAAATGTTTTAGTTTTTTCACCTAAAACAAGTTAAACATATGTTTAAAAACATCATAATTTTATTTATTACACATGATGATGCATATGTATATGCATAACTACACTGCAATGTGGCTTTGATAATTTGTAATCTTATGTGTTTTAACTAATACAAATGGATTTATAAAATGCTTTTATTTTCTTAAAATCAAATAAAATTACTTTTAAATGTCAATTTAGAAGTTCTTTATTCTATGTAACTTAATTGTTTAATGACATCCAATTCAAATCGCATTAATTGGTTATATATCTAAAGAAGTGTTTTTAAGGTACGCTCATGTAATATTAGTACTATTATTAAAAAAAATCTATACTTATAGTATATTAATTAGTATTTTATATATTCAAATAGGTATTATTAATGGTATTAGATAAAGTACATAACTTATCAACATATTTGTGTAGGTACTAATGATAAGAGTGATATGGATTTAGGGTTCCGTCTCTTGTTAAAAAATGCAGGTGTCCTTCTTGGGAGTTTGGCACTAATGGAGGTGCCTAGGGGTAGAGAGGTGTAGTTTCAACATTTGTAGGTGGCATTGTGTTGGTTCTACCATAAGAGTTATAGGATTGGGAGGGAAGGTTTTTGAGGAGGTTTGTCTTCTTTGATCAAGGGGTTTGGTTGTGGGCACTGACAATTATGGTGTCTATTCTAGCATCAATGGAAGAGAATGGGGTTTATCATGCCAAAGCTATGATTTCATAACTACCTTGTTTGCAATCTCAGGGAGATTCCAAATCACGCGGGAGAGAGGTTTTCGGGTACTCTTTTATGGTTCAAGGGAATGATAAGAATGCAATGATCTTTGATGGGTCTTGTCTTGGATTTGTGAAAGGTGACAGTCCTAACCTTAAGGAATTGTAGGTTGAGGTGGAGTTGGTGGGTCATGATGAGGAGACAAGGGATTTTTTGTCTATTCATCAACCCTTGAATGACATCAATTTTTCCCATATCCTAAAGGATGTGGAGGAATCATAACCATATGAAACCAAGGTGAAAGGTGGCGAGGGAGAGATCATTTATGATCAAGTTGTAACAGATATTGTTGGAGGTGTGGAGAAGAAGGAAGGCAACCCAATCTATGTTGAAAGAAGTTTGGTGAAGCGAAATAAGAGGAAGTTAATATGTGTCAAATTAAGATCTAAAAGAAAGAATTTGATCATGGGGTGGGATGTGGTGATGGAGAAAATCGTGTTCTACCAGGCTGCAACTTAGATGGGAAAATTCCATGGCAGATTAATTTCAAAAAAATCCATGAGCATGTGGGTTAGGAGGGTATGGAAACAACAACTGAGATATGCTCATATTTTCCATTTACTTGCAAGAGGTTGGATTCCTTTTCTTTTCCATTTAGCTAAGGATAAGAATAATATATTGAGGGGAAATGGCACTACGCTAGCTCTATATTGTCTCTTAAGAACTTGAATCCCTTGTTTGATCCTTGCATGAAAGGGTTGACATCCAACCTTTGTGGGTTCAACTTCATTCTCTTCCTCTAGAGTTGTGGATGAAGAGGACTTTAACATTTATATGCAATAATCTAGGAAGGATGTTGGATATTGATGAGAAAAATTGTTCGTTGGGCAGTACATCTATGGAAAAAAAATGTGTGGAGATGAATCTTGGGGATGGTCTACCAAACGATATTGATATTCAAGTGGGATATAGATCATATTAACAAGAAATAGATTAAGTTAAGATTACTTTTGGTTGATCCATTTTCCATATGTATGGTCACCTCAGGAGAAGGAACCATAAGAAGGAGCTACTTGATGATGAAGATAGTATGGAAGCGAATAGGCATGTTGAGTATCAAGAAGACATTGAGTTGAAGGGTGTAAAATGAAAAATGGAAAGCAAGACATATTCAAAAGGTAAGTTAATGTCTAAAAACCCCACTTCATGTGTTGTTGATACTAATTTACAAGAAATAGGTTGAGCCAAGGGGGTTTCTACTAGCCCTGAAAAAAGAGTTGAAAGAGATGTGGGGATAGAGGAGGAAGTAAAGATATGAAGGTTTCAATAAGGGACATCTCCATTGTTAATAATAAACCAATTATCTTTGTGGACGTGATAAAAAAATGAAGGATTCACCGAAGAAAAAAAGAGAGACCATATTTAGATGGCCCCCTCTCCTCCCCCCTTAGTGGATTTAGACCCTATAGAAGATATGGATGAGGTAAATGAGGTTGAGAATTTTTAGAAGGAAAAAATATCCCTCTTAAGGAGGTTACAATCAAGAAGGGTTTTCAAGGCAAAAAAATCCATTGGAACCCTATCCCCATAGTTAGAAGCAAAAACTATGGTGGGGGGGAATATATTCCAAGGAATAAAGTTGTGGATTCCACATACAATGTTAGTACTATGTACTCCTTTGATGATGAATTTATTCTTGCAATAAATAAGAAATACCATCTTATATTGAAAAAAAAAGTAGTTATGGAGGAAATGGAAGTGGAAGTTGGTATAGGTATGGATCAATATAGAAGCCAAGGGGTGTTGGTAGGAAATCCTCTCTATCACATGCAATAAAAAAAGATAACAAAGAGGTGTTATCTAATAAACAAATGACTATTCAAGGGTCCCATAAAGTAGGGAAATCCCACTCTAGAGTTCCAAAATGATTATGATATATTATAATACTAGGGGGCTAGGAGTGCCCATAAAATAACTCCTTGAAGAGGTTGGCCATTGCTAATAATCCATATTGATCCAAGAATCAATCTTGGAGGCCAATAAGCAAAATAATTATTGGTGTCCATCCTTCATAGTTGGAGTTTTGAAGTTCTAAGTTTAGTAGGAAAATTTTGAGGTCTTTTAGTTGGTTGGTATAAGTCATTGTATGTAAGGAATGTCCCTTTTCTCTCGACTTATATTTGTGTAGAATTGTTCCATCTAGAGTTAGAAAAAGTCTTTAATGTGATAAATTCTTATTGTCCTTTCATGGCAACGAAGGTTTTCTAGAATTGTTTCTTTGGGAGTTTGGAATTAAGGAAGGATAGTGTGTTAGTGGGAGGGGGACATGAATTTTATATTGAGACAAGTAGAGGTATGTGGGGAAGCTGGTCAAATGTACCCTTTTGCAGATTCCGTTCTTCATAAGATTGATGATATGGGGATTTGTGATACAAAACCTTTAGTTTTGAAGATGGCTTGGAAGAAAATTAACATTAGGGATGGAGCCATCTCCAAGAGATTAGTCAAGTTCCTAGTTGTAAATCATATCATTGATAGTTTGCAAAGCATTAGATATTGGATAGGAAAAGGGGGAGTCATTTGATCATGTGCCTATATTTTTACAAGTAGGAGAGTCTGGCCCAAAAAACCCTAGACCTTTCAAATTCAATTCTCACTAGATTAAGGATGTGGAGTTTAGGGAAATAGTTCAAAATGAGTGGACACTATGATAGCCAACATGAGGACTCTCCAATGTATCAATGCAATGATAATCTAAAGAGAATCAAAAGTATCACCATAGAATAGACAAAGGCCAAATTTAAGAATTCTCAAGAATAGATTTGGAATTTAGAAGAGGATATTGTAAATATCTTTAAGTCTAATATGAATGACATTTTTGGTTAAGTAGAGATGGCAGATTTAAGACAAAAGGAAGCAACTAAAAATTAACTAGATTGGGAAGAAGCAAATTGGGGGCAAAAGAGCATATCAACATAGATTGCGCAAGGTGATGAAAACACGTTTTTTTCACAATTATGCTAAAACGAGGAAAAATATAAACATAATTTGGAGTATAAAGGATGTGAGTGGGGATCAAGTTCATAAATTTATGGATTTTTAAAAGGTGGGTGTCAATCAATTCAATCTATTCAAGGAACCTCCCCAAGACAACATAGTAGAAATACCTCAGATGGTTGCTCTCTTTCCTAATTTTGAGGTCCAAGAACAAAATAGGGATCTAATGAAGAAGGTTACTATGGATGATTTACAAGTTATTGGATCCTTTCATAAATATAAGAGTTGGGCCCCTGATGGATGGTCAATAGAATTCTTTGGACTTTTTTAGAGTTAGTGGGTAAGGATTTATTGTTGGTTGTTGAGGAATCCAGAAGCTTTGGTAAGGTTCTGGGAGAAAAATTCGGTTGTCTTTACTTTGATTCCAAAGAAAGATTTCCTTGACTCTTATGAGGATTTTAGGCCTTTTCTCTATGTAATGTTGTGTATAAGATCATTTCAAAGATTGTAGCTAGAAGAATTGAGCTTATGTTGTCCCCTACCATCTTACGTGAGTAATTGGGTTTTTTTGATGGCAAACAAATCCATGAGGCTATAGGAATTGATCAAGAAGGTTTACCCACCAATAAAGTAAAGAAGAGGTCTTCCTTTATCATAAAATTAGATTTATCTAAGGCTTATGATAGGGTGCATTGGGCTCATCTAAGATTGAGGATGTTCCATGTTGTATTCTCATGTGAATTTGCTAATTGCATGGAGGGATGTTATTCTTCTATTTCTTTCTCTGTGTTGATTAATGGTTATATGTTACCTTTCTTCCAGTGCTCTAGAGACCTAAGGCAAGGTTGCCCCCTCTCACCCTTATTATTTCTTCTAGTAGTGGAAGGTTTAAGAGATTGAATCATTTAGGAAAGAGGTAATGGTGGATTGAAAGGATGAGAATGGGAATTCATATTTTCCTTCCTCGCCCATTGTTTGTAGATGATGTCTTAGTTTTTTGTGATGGTTCTTTGAAGGATTCTACAACAATCCATTGTGCATTGAAACTATATTGTGAAGACTCTATCATTGAGGTTAATGCACAAAATTCACCAATAATGTTTCACAAAGCAGTGGAAGGGAAACTTCGAGCTATAAAAGAGCTTCCCTTTCAAGTAGAAGACTTTCAGTCAGGGATAAAATATCCAGGGTTTCTTTTGAATCCAAATGAGTATGCTTTCAAAGATTGGTTTTGGTTGTATAGTATGATTGAAAGTAGGGGTTACATCATGGTATACTAAATGGATTTCTATTGTGATAGACTAATTTTGGTGAAGCATGTGTTGAAGGTTATCCATGCTTATTGGTAGACCCTTGCATACATCCCTAAGGGAATTCTTCATAGGATTAGGGGGGCAGGCTATTCAATGTCCTTTGGACTAAGAAGAACATGAAGGAGAAAATAGCACTAGCTAGATGGGAGAGGTAAGCAAGGACTACGTTGGAAGGGGGGTAGGACTCCAAAATATTTTTCACTTTTCCAAGGCTCTTGTAGCCAAAAGTCCTTGGAAGGTGTTGACTAGTTTAGGCTTGTGGGGGATATTATTATACATAAATATATACGTCCTTTGCCAATTATGGATTCAATTAGGGCTCCAAATAAACGTGTGATAAGTGCTTCAATTGTATGGTAAGTGTTAATTCAAGATTTCCCACTGGTGGGGAGGTGGCTAGCTTGAAAGGTCAAAAATCACATAAGTATTTGATCAGGGGTGGATCCATATATAGGTGGGGGGGAACAAATTCAAGTTGTCTTTGGATCATTAGTAGTCTCTAAGAGCCCTCAATATAACAACTCTATCAAATGTTAGTGATGATAATGATAAAAAGTTTGGGGGAGGAGGGTAGAAAAGGTCAAAATCGATTGGTCTGGAAAATATTGAAGCTGTGGAATGGGAAGGTTTTGTGTAGAAATTGATAGCTAGTAATAACATTCTCAGGGACCTTGAAGAGGAAAGTTTAGTGTGGGCGCCAAAAATCCCACTAGGGGTTTCTACACTACAAGGCTAGGTTATAAGATGATGTTCTCCAATAACCAATACCAGATAAAGAAAAGGTGATGGAAGAATACATAGAAGAACAAAGGTTCATTGAAATGCAAGATCTTCCTACTAATGGCTCTCTCAAATAAGGTCCTTGGGGAAATTTCATTAAAACGTCCAAGCAAGTGCTCTCGACACTGTGTATTATACACTAGTGAGTTTCCAATTATCTTTGGAAGTTTGGGATGTAGCCAATAGTTGTACGAGCGGTTTAGCTAGATGGGGTGGTTCTTCATTAGAAGAGGTTATTCAATGCTAGTGGGGAAACAAAAGTCTTGAAGAATTTGAAGTTCTTCATCGTAGACTATATTGGGTTTTGTGGACAACTTGGAATGAGATGTGTTTTTAGGAAGGAAGGTTATCTCCCTTACAGATCATCTATAAAATAAACTATGTCTTTTATGGGTTCATGGAGGAGATTATTGTTAAGGCTCCAAGGAAAATTGACATGTTGCAAAATGACAAGCCCAAGTCGTGGGTATTTTTTTATGGTGCTTATAAAGGAAATCTAGGTAGTTATGGGGTAGGAGGTACCCTGTATTTATTATTGGAGGCCCCTCCCTCTCTCTCCTATGCTATAGGATACAATTTTAATAATATGGAAAAGGTAAAGGAAGTTCTTATGCTGGTAGAAATTGTTGTGGAAAAGGGCTTTCAAAAGCTACAAATTTTGGTGATTATCAGTTGGTTGTGGGATTGATTATGGGGCATAGAAACATCCTCAATATATGTTTGTCACATCTTCCTAAGAGGGTCAAGGAGCACTTGAATAGGATGGTAATATATTGGCATGTTTACAAGAAGAGCGTGCTTATCATTGATGGCAAGAACAACAACAACGATGGCATGTCTACAGGCAAGAACAACAACAACAAAAACATGCTTACAGTTATTGATGGCAAGAACAACAACGACGAAGGTATGGTTATAGGAAAAAATAGTAGCGACGTTGGTAGGTTTACAGTTGGGAGACAACAATGGAAAACAGGCAGGCAAGCAAGACCAGCAGCGCAATGATGATCGCATGGCAATATCAAAAGCATAAACTCCATTTCGGAGTTTTGGATACCGGATGATTGCATGGAAAGATCAGAAGCATAAACTCCATTTCGGAGTTTTGGATACCGGGAGTTGGAGGAGTCAAGGAAGCAACTCAATGGCAAGATCAGAAGTGTAAACTCCATTTCAGAGTTTCGGATATCGGATGATCGCATGGCAAGATCAGAAGCGTAAACTCCATTTCGGAGTTTCGGATACCGGGAGTTGGAGGAGTCAAGGAAGCAACTCAATGGCGAGATCAAAAGCGTAAACTCCATTTCGGAGTTTCGGATACCGGGAGTTGGAGGAGTCAAGAGTCGCGACTCTTCATCACAGGAGTCCCGAAGTTACGAAATGTGAAACGCTGAAATCCCGAAACAGGCACATCAACAAAGACTCCATTTCGGAGTTTCGCAGACCAGGAAATCAAAGATCAAAGGAACTTTAACCTTTGAAGTAGCGAACCATGAAATCCCGAAACAAGCACATCAACAAAGACTCAATTCCGGAGTTTCGCAATCCTGGATATCAAAGATCAAAGGAACTTTAACCTTTGAAGTAGCGAACCTCGAAATCTCGAAAGCAGGAGGACCGTCCATCTTCGGGAAGGACACGTGGTTACAGATCAGCGTTTCGCTGACTGAGAGGTCAGAGGAAGGAGTGCCCTAACCTCTCAAACTCATGATATGCGAAATCGCGAATTAATCTGAGTCGTTGATCAAAGGGATATCCTGGACCATTGATTAGGCACAACGAAGGCTCATGAATTTGTGAAATGATCCTGGTCGTTGAAGCTAGAGGACATATGGCGAAAGATTGGCATTTCGCTGACTGAAAGATCAAAGGAAGGAGTGCTCTAACCTCTCTAACTTGCGATATGTGAAATCGCGAAATAATCCTAGCCGTCGAATCGAGGATTGATCTTAACCATTGATCAGACACGACAAATGCCTGTGAAGTTTTGAAATCACAATAAGATCTGAACCGTTGGGTCCATAGGACACAGGGCGAAAGATCGTCATTTCGTTGACTGGAAAGTCAAAGAAATGGGGTTCCCTAACCTCTCGAACTCGGGATATGCGAAATCGCGAAATACCAAAATGCGAAATGGTGAAATCAACGCGAGACCGTGTGCTTGTAATCCAATGGTGTTGGATACTTGGAAATCTGATCGAAGGGCTATTGTTTCTCTTCACAGTTAATCGATCAGTTACGATTCAGTTAGCAGAACTGAATCATGACTCTTGGACGGTTGGCGATTCAGTTGCTGATGTGTTTTCTTGGAGGTTCACAGTGTAACTGTGAGAAACGACTGATGGTTTCTACAAGAGGACTCGAAAAGACTTCAGGGTGATCACTAGAGAAGATGAAGAGTCTTGAGGCATCTTCCAGTGGCATGAAGACTATTCATAGAGGCTATTGACAGATGTAAGACCGTTGGAGCTTGGAACTGCAACAGAGGGAATGAACTCGACTGTGACAGAGAAGACGAAGAGTCTCGACTGCTGGAGAGGCTAAGGAATCTCAACATAAAACCCAGTGATGATGGATGCATGGGTTTAACCGCTAGAGAAGCTGAAGAGTTGCAATAATGATCAAGCAAAGCACTCGACATGGGGAGAGCATGCAGAAGCATTGTGAATAGAGGATGCAGAAGATGCACAGTTTGAATAAAAATGCAAAACAAAGAAGAGATTGGGTGCTGTTGAGAGTGATTTAGGTGTGTAGAAGGAGGCAGAGTGCAGCAACTGAAATGCATAGAAGAGGAATGGTGCATAGAAGGGACATGGCACACAGATCATAAAAGGAAAAAGAACATAAAGTGTAAGGGAGGTGTGCAGGAAGACACTGATGCAGGTAGAGCAGAGCAGTGTAGCAGAACATTGATGAGACTGGTAAGCCATTGATAAATATTGTATCATTGTGATAAATTTATATATAGCAAACTTAATAAACCAGGGTGGTAGGGAGATGCTAGGGAGGATTGTTGTCCTCAGAGGTTCAAGTGGGTGCTTGAACACAGGGAGTTGTAACTTCCATCTGGTTGCAGCTAGAGAAACCAGGGTGGCAGGGTGGTGCAAGGGATAACTGTTGTTCTCTGTTGTACAGGTTGGTACCTATGTGACTGGAAGTTGGTGCTTCCATCCAGTTGGTGCTGGAACACTTAGGGAGTTGTTGCTTCCTTCTAGTGGGTGCTAGAGAAACCAGGGAGTTGGTGCTTCCTTCGAGTAAGTGCTAGAGAAAACAGAGAGTTGGTGCTCTCAGCAAGTTGCAGCTTGCAAAACAGAGGTTGTAGTCTCACAATGACTTGGAGCTCATATGTATGATAATGTATAGAATGTAAATATTACTTATCATACCAAGAAGAAGAGATTTTCACCCTTTATGGGTTTCCTCAGGAAATATTTGTCTCTGTATATTTCATATGTGTGACTAATGTCGAATGTTCTATTGCTTACCTCCCTGCATTATTGTGATTGTCATTAAGTTCTCTGCAAAGAGTTTAAAATAAGCATAATTGTTTAAGCACGGTAACAACTGATTCACCCCCCCCTCTCAGTTGTCCAACAATTGGTATCAGATCAGGTTCCTTTTATCTAAAGGTAGATCTGTAAGCTTAAATATGACAAGTCATGAAGGGACTTCAGCCACTAAGCCTCCTCTGTTTGATGGAACAAATTTTTCCTTCTGGAAGGTTAGAATGAGAACATACCTAATGGCCTTAGGTGTTGATGTTTGGGATGTAGTAGAAACTGGATACATAAATCCTGTTGTGCTAGCTTCCAAGGATGATAAGCTAGAATTTATCTTTAATGCTAAGGGAATGAATGCTATCTTGAATGGACTTGCAAAAGCCGAGTTTGTAAAGGTGATGCATCTTCAAACCGCCAAAGAAATGTGGGATAAACTTATTAGCAGCTATGAAGGAAATGAGAAAGTAAAAGATGCCAAACTTAAAACATTTAGGTTGAAGTTTGAAAAACTAAAGATGAATGAAGATGAAACAGTTAGCAAGTATTTTTTAAGAGTTGAATAACTTGTGAATGCCAT
>ML778542.1:424407-436693 GCA_009831015.1 Picea engelmannii | reverse complement strand
CAAATTAAGTCTAGAGACATGCAACTGAGGAGGTCAAGAAATAATAAGCAGTCAATGAGTAGACAACGCTGCAACAATAACTTTGACCTATTGAACAATGAGATTGAATGTTATAACTGTCACAACTTTGGCCACAAAGCTGCAAACTACCATCTGAAGAATTACAAAGCAGATCCAAGGATAAAGTTGTTAGATAGAAAGGCCAACACATGGAAAAGGAAAGATAGTGAAAAATGTGGTCTAGCACTTTCAACTCAAAAACAAAAGGCCTCCAGGAATATAAACAGTGGATATTCAAAACACATGACTGGAGACAAGGATAAGCTTATGTCCATAAGTAAAAGAAAAACAAGAAATGTGATCCTTGAAAATGATGAACCAGGTAAAATCAAGGATAGAGGGATGGTGAGTTTAAGTAATGGAAAAGGAGATTCTCAGGATGATCTTCCTATAGATGGGATGAAACATAATTTTCTCAATGTAAGTCAAATGTGTGACAGAGGATGTAAAGACGTGGTTCTTTCCAAAGAATGTAAGATAAAGTCTGTAAACTCAGGACAAGTGGTGGCTAAAAGCATAAGGACAAACAACAATGTTGATGTTGAATCCTCCTCTGCAAGTAAAGAAGAAGATTCAGATACAATAAAAGAATGTGCAGTTAACATTTATCCCATGGAAGAAGTAGGAGAAGAATCATGTCATAAGTTGGAAGCAGAAGTTTTGAAGGTTGAGAAGTCAAACACCCAAATCAAGTTCTTGAACAGTTCCATGACCCTAGATAAAATCTTGGATAGTCAGAGATCACCAAATGACAAATCTAGTATTGGACTCAACAAGGTAGAAATCAATGCTCATAAGAAACCTAATACAAGTTCTCCATTTGTAAAAAGGAAAAGCAAATGTGAGAATGTTTGTGTTGTTTGTCTCTTGTGATGTATATGGTCATAAAAGCCTTGGGTTGTAAGAATCATGGAAAAAAAATGAATTTGCAGTAATAGAAATTGATGAGAATCAATGGGCAGATCCAAGGGTTGTTTGAAAAGTACGAGCTACAATTACGTAGTGTTTCAGTAGGACAACAACATCCTCAGCAACAACATTTTGTTTTACAAAATAATATACATGACATCATGTAGAGATAACAAGAGGAAAGACATTGTCAAGGAAAGCTAACCTTTTAGGAGCAAAGGGGGAAAATAGTCAAAAGCAGAGAGATAACAGTGACAGGGGGAGTCATCCAGTTATGACAAGAAAAGGTTGATGAAGGAGTCCCAGTAAGAGAGGTGAGCAATATTGAGTATTCTATAGAAGATACAGCGGAAGCTGAAGATGAACAGGTCCAAGAATTAGAAGGAGAAGACTTTGGTTTAGATACAAATATTCTGCAGGACTCAAATAAGAAAATCCATCATGTCAAGGGGAGTTTGTGTTGGTTGAATATCTGATACCTCTTAAACATACTGCAACAGGTCGGGGGGATCATGTTTTCTTTGACATTGATGTCAAAGGGGGAGAAAAGTAGTGGTCCGGACCGGATGCTACAGTTGGAGGTCCAAACAGATTAGCGTAGCCGTTCAGGGTTGCCATCAATGCCAAAGGGGGAGATTGTTGGCATGTTTACAAGAAGAGTGTGCTTGTCATTGATGGCAAGAACAAAAACAACGATGGCATGTCTACAGGCAAGAACAACAACAATGAAAGCATGCTTACATTTATTGATGGCAAGAACAACGACGACGAAGATATGGTTACAGGAAAGAATAATAGCGACGTTGGCAGGTTTACAGTTGGGAGACAACAATGGAAAACAGGCAAGCAAGCAAGACCAGCAGCGCAACGATGATCGCATGGCAAGATCAAAAGCGTAAACTCCATTTCGGAGTTTCGGATACCGGATGATCGCATGGCAAGATCAGAAGCGTAAACTCCATTTCGGACTTTCGGATACCGGGAGTTGGAGGAGACAAGGAAGCAACTCAATGGAAAGATCAGAAGCGTAAACTCCATTTCAGAGTTTTGGATACCGAGAGTTGGAGGAGTCAAGGAAGCAACTCAATGGCAAGATCAGAAGCATAAACTCCATTTCGGAGTTTCGGATACCGTGAGTTGGAGGAGTCAAGAGTCGAGACTCTTCATCATAGGAGTCCCGAAGTTGCGAAATGCGAAACTCCGAAATCCCGAAACAGGTACATCAACAAAGACTCCATTTCGGAGTTTCGTAGACCGGGAAATCAAAGATCAAAGGAACTTTAACCTTTGAAGTAGCGAACCTCAAAATCCCAAAAGCAGGAGGACCGTACATCTTCGGGAAGGACACGTGGTTACAGATCAGCATTTCCCTGACTGAGAGGTCAGAGGAAGGAGTGCCCTAACCCCTCAAACTCGCGATATGCGAAATCGCGAATTAATCTGAGTCATTGATCAAAGGGATATCCTGGACCGTTGATCAGGCACAACGAAGGCTCGTGAATTTGTGAAATGATCCTGGTCGTTGAAGCTAGAGGACTCATGGCGAAAGATTGGCATTTCGCTGACTGAAAGGTCAAAGGAAGGAGTGCTCTAACCTCTCTAACTCGCGATATGCGAAATCGTGAAATAATCCTAACCGTCGGATCGAGGATTGATCTGGACCATTGATCAGACACGATGAAGGCCTGTGAAGTTTTGAAATCACGATAAGATCTGGACCATTGGGTCCATAGGACACGTGGCGAAAGATCGTCATTTCGCTGACTAGAAAGTCAAAGGAACGGGTTCCCTAACCTCTCGAACTCACGATATGCGAAATCGTGAAATACGGAAATGTGAAATGGCGAAATCAATGCAAGACCCTATGCTTGTAATCCAACGGTGTTAGATACTTGGAAATCTGATCGAAGGGCTACTGTTGCTCTTCACAGTTAATCGATCAGTTACGATTCAGTTAGCATAACTGAATCATGACTCTTGGATGGTTGGGGATTCAGTTGCTGATGCGTTTTCTTGGAGGTTCACAGTGTAACTGTGAAAAACGACTGATGGTTTATGCCAGAGGACTCGAAAAGACTTCAGGGTGATCGCTAGAGAAGATGAAGAGTCTCGAGGCATCTTTCAGTGGCATGAAGACTGTTCATAGAGGCTATTGACAGATGTAAGACCGTTGGAGCCTGGAACTGCAACAGAGGGAATGAGCTCGACTGTGACAGAGAAGACGAAAAGTCTCCACTGCTGGAGAGGCTAAGGAATCTCAACATAAAGCCCAGTGATGATGGACACATGGGTTTAACCGCCAGAGAAGTTGAAGATCAGAAGCATAAACTCAATGAGTCAAGGAAGCAACTCAATGGCAAGATCAGAAGCATAAACTCCATTTCGGAGTTTCGGATACCGAGAGTTGGAGGAGTCAAGAGTCGAGACTCTTCATCACAGGAGTCCCGAAATTGCGAAATGCGAAACTCCAAAATCCCGAAACAGGCACATCAACAAAGACTCCATTTCGGAGTTTCGCAGACCGAGAAATCAAAGATCAAAGGAACTTTAACCTTTGAAGTAGCGAACCCCAAAATCCCGAAACAAGCACATCAACAAAGACTCCATTTCGGAGTTTCGCAATCCAGAAAATCAAAGATCAAAGGAACTTTAACCTTTGAAGTAGCGAACCTCAAAATCCCGAAAGCAGGAGAACCGTCCATCTTTGGGAAGGACACGTGGTTACAGATCAACGTTTCGCTGACTGAGAGGTCAGAGGAAGGAGTGCCCTAACCTCTCAAACTCGCGATATGCGAAATCGCGAATTAATCTGAGTCATTGATCAAAGGGATATCCTGGACCGTTGATCAGGCACAACGAAGGCTCGTGAATTTGTGAAATGATCCTAGTCATTGAAGCCAGAGGACTCATGGCGAAAGATTGGCATTTCCCTGACTGAAAGGTCAAAGGAAGGAGTGCTCTAACCTCTCTAACTCGCGATATGCGAAATCGTGAAATAATCCTAACCGTCGGATCGAGGATTGATCTGGACCATTGATCAAACACAATGAAGGCCTGTGAATTTTTGAAATCACGATAAGATCTGGACTGTTGGGTCCATAGGACACGTGGCGAAAGATCGTCATTTCCCTGAGTGGAAAGTCAAAGGAATGGGGTTCCCTAACCTCTCGAACTCACGATATGCGAAATCGCGAAATACCGAAATGCGAAATGGTGAAATCAACGCGAGACCCTATGCTTGTAATCCAACGGTGTTGGATACTTGGAAATCTAATCGAAGGGCTACTATTGCTCTTCACAGTTAATCGATCAGTTACGATTCAGTTAACAGAACTGAATCATAACTCTTGGACGGTTGGTGATTCAGTTGTTGATGCATTTTCTTAGAGATTCACAATGTAACTATGAAAAACGACTGATGGTTTCTGCCAGAGGACTCGAAAAGACTTCAGGGTGATCGCTAGAGAAGATGAAGAGTCTCGAGGCATCTTTCAGTGGCATGAAGACTGTTCATAGAGGCTATTGACAGATGTAAGACCGTTGGAGCCTGGAACTGCAACAAAGGGAATGAGCTCGACTGTGACAGAGAAGACGAAGAGTCTCCACTGCTGGAGAGGCTAAGGAATCTCGGCATAAAACTCAATGATGATGGACGTATGGGTTTAACCGCCAGAGAAGCTGAAGAGTTGCAATAATGATCAGGCAGAGCACTCGGCATGGGGAGAGCATGCAGAAGCATTGTGAATAGAGGATGCAGAAGATGCACAAAGTGAATAAAAACGCAGAACAAAGAAGAGATTGGGTGTTGTTGAGAGTGATTCAAGTGTGTAGAAGGAGGCAGAGTGCAGCAGCTGAAATGCACAGAAGATGAATGGTGCATAAAAGGGACATGGCGCACAGAGCATAAAAGGCAGAATAACATAAAGCGTAAGGGAGGTGTGCAAGAAGACATTGATGCAGGTAGAGCAGAGCAGAGCAGTGTAGCAGAACAGTGATGAGACCGGTAAGCCATTGATAAATATTGTATCACTGTGATAAATTTATATATAGCAAACTCAATAAACCAGGGTGGTAGGGAGGTGCTAGGAGGACTGTTGTCCTCAGAGGTTCAAGTGGGTGCTTGAACACAGGATGTTGTAGCTTCCATCTGGTTGTAGCCAGAGAAACTAGGGTGGCAGGGTGGTGCAAGGGAGAGCTGTTGTTCTCTGTTATACAGGTTGGTACCTGTGTAACTGGAAGTTGGTGCTTCCATCCAGTTGGTGCTGGAACACTTAGGGAGTTGTTGCTTCCTTCTAATGGGTGCTAGAGAAACTAGGGAATTGGTGCTTCCTTCTAGTGGGTGCTAGAGAAACCGGAGAGTTGGTGCTAGAGAAAACAGAGAGTTGGTTCTCTCAGCAAGTTGCAGCTTGCAAAACAGAGGTTGTAGCCTCACAATGACTTGGAGCTCATATGTATGATAATGTACAGAATGTAAAGATTACTTATCATACCAAGAAGAAGAGGTTTTTACCCTTTATGGGTTTCCTCAGGAAATATCTGTCTCTTTATATTTCATATGTGTCGCTGATGTCGAATGTTCTATTGCTTACCTCCCTGCATTATTGTGATTGTCATTAAGTGCTCTACAAAGAGTTTAAAATAAGCATCATTGTTTAAGCATGGTAACAACTAATTCACCCCCCCCCCCTCTCAGTTGTCCAACATAAGATTCACACACTGCCATATCTTCATAGCAATGGATGAGAGTACAAATGGTTTATCTAAGCAATTAGTAAATGATCTAGTGCGTCCATTAGAGATCATTGAGTCTCGAGACTTTGAGCAAGATGTTCTTTTTGCAAGGAAAATCTTTGTTGGTTCATTGTTTCATGGTGATTGGACACTCTTGTCCTACATTTCATGTTGTGTTTTCATTGTGGTTATAAATGACCTCGAAAGTTCCAAGGCTCTATATGGAATCATTATGTGGGCAATTACAATGCATAACTATTTTGAGATTCAATTGACAAGATCATTGTTTTTAGCTAGAAGTGACTCTTTCCTTTTGATCTAATATTTAAAGAGTTAGAAGACAATATTCTTTTTTGGTTTAAGGATACTCATGTTGGGGTTAAATGTAATATAGATACTAATAATAGTACATATATACCATTAATTAATTAATACTATATTGGTGTATATATTAATTATACCATTAATGTTATTGATAATGGTATTAGTTATATTAATGGGCCTAATGGTTAAGAACATGTGTTTCCTCCTAAGAGGTCACAAGTTCAAATCTAGAGGAGGGTAGGGTATGTATACTTCCGTAGAGTTTACCAATCAAATCGTTGGGCGAAGGGGGTCTCATACACCAATTTGGTGTCTAGCTTGGCCATGACCTTAAAAATATATTATTATTATTATAATAGTACTTGTATAGATACTAATAATGGTGTCAATGTGTGTGTGTGAGAGAGAGAAATCTTGTATCAAATATCATTCTCTCTTGTAAATAGGGCAAGTTAATTGTTTCTTTCTCTTATAGATAGAGCAAGCTAAATTGTTGTTCTTTGTCTTTCAAAGACTTCCCAAACACTTTCCAACTTGCCCTCTCATCAATTTTTGCTTAAGAGGTAATTGCTAAACAGTTATGCTACTTATTTTACTTGTTTCAGTATTATAATAATATTGAAATTATCATGTGTAATTTAATGTTATCAAATTATGCCTACATAATCCCAACACATTAAAGATTGTATGACAAAAACATATATTACTAAGAGCTCAATCACTTTCCAACTTGCCCTCTCACATTTTGCATAGGAGGTAATTACTAAACAGCTATGCTACTTATTTTATTTGTTTCAATATTATAATAATATTGAAATTATTATGTGTAATTTAATGTTATCAAATTATGCCTACATAATCCAACACATTAAAGATTGTATGACAAAAACATATATTCCTAACAGTGATAGTGTAAATTCCCAACTTTAATGCACAATTGTAAGGTTTAAACTTAAAAATTAAGTATTAAATGTGGGTTGCAACTTAGATATATTTAGGTATTGAATTTTATAAAACCAACTAGGGAGGTGAATTAGATGTTCCAAGAATTTATATAGTGAAAATTTTACCAATAAGAAAATAAATAAATTGAAATTGACATGATATTTTTTATCTTAGGATGTCACCACTAAAAGCATAGAACATCTATAATACTCTCTTTCCCTGGATTTTTTTATTTTGTGGAAACTTGCCAAGTTATCACCATTTTGCAACATCAATTTATTGTCCACAAGTCAAGATAGTAAGGGAAAAAAACAGCTGAAATAAACTAACCGCAAATATATTAAGTACTGAATGATTAAAAAACCCAAGTGCAAATCTGTAGTGGCTTAAAAGATTTGGGGTCAGGGTGGATTTATACTAGCCTATATTTTTTTGAGTTGATTTTTTTTCTAGCATTAGATATCAGAGTTTGATTTTATTTTCATTTTAGTTTTTTAACGTTACAAATATGACACAGATGATGCATCTCTTCCACCCTGAAGAGTAAGAGGGCCTCACTTCTGTCGGTACAATCCAGTAAACATTAGACGAATAATCTTCCAAGGAAACCAAAAATAAAATTAAAGGCCAACAAATAAAGATTTTGGAACCATATGATAACCTCCACAGTATCAACCTCGAGGACATATTATCTAGTCTCCAAAACAAATAATGTGTCACAATAGGGAGCATATCTTGAACAAGACAAAAACCATCAGGGCAGTATTGCATGCAAGTATAAAGAAAGCCAATGCTAACAACTATTAAAGGTTTGCAAAGGATGCTTCTGGTTTTTTACATTTCTGTGACCTCTGTTTATGCGACAACACAGTTATGAAAATCAGATAGAACTTTAGTGAACTTTTGCTTTTCCACAATTGTTCTGTAGTAGTCTTGTCTCTATTCGTACATGCTGTGAGATGGCCTTCATGCATAAATTTTCAAGAAATGCATATGCAGGGCTATCCTCAACATGATAAATGGCCCTTTCATGCTTTTCTTTCTTCCTTCAGAAAAGAAATTCTTAGTAATATCAGGAAAATAATCTTACATTATTATGCCAAGCAAATGAATTAATTTTCATTGTAACATTCAAATGTTTTCGATTTTCAAAGTGGTCCAAATAGCATGCAGTACACAAGTAGTTCAAATTGAAAGCTAAGACATGGTATCCATTTTAACTAGCAGGTAGAACAAGAAACAATTTGACTGAAATTTCTTTCAAAAGAATCATAAGAAGCAGTAAATCCCTGCCAAATACAGAAAATTTTCTCCTGACAATCAGTAACTGCCACTCTCTCCCTTGATAGAATGCACAGGTGGTGCTCTATAATATGCAGGAACAGTATTAGGAAAGAACATCTGTCTGATTCCTTCTGCCTTAATAATTGGAAAAATGATATTGGACGCACCCTGCCATAGCCCACAAGGACAAATAAGTAGAGATTAAGTCCATATCAATGAAACCAGAACAACTTACAAGAATGATAAAACAGAATATCACTTCAATAAAGACTAATGGAACTGCATCTGTAGCAAATGTTTACTGTTCACCTTAATTCTGTACTTAGTAGACATGAATCATTACATGAAAGATCAACCTGCAAGTGGCAGTGGCTCCAGGAGTGATGCAAAAGAGAAAATGCAGACTAAAACTCCTTTAGATTTGATGTCTGGTTCTTCGGCCCTGGGTATGACAGGAAGTTTTAATGGCCATCAGGACCATGGTTTTATTATCAAGTGTTTAATTGTCGATCTCATGAATGGTATTTCCTCGTTTCATCCTAGAGACTTTGCACATGAAGTCTTGGGACTAGGAGGACCAGGGAATCCTCGTAAGCACATGAAATGTATTAAGAACAAGTTAGAAGCCATTGACATTCTTCTTGGAGAGAGTCTAAAACTCAATGAGATCATGAAAATGGAGGATTCAATGCTCATTGGTAGATTTCCGAGCAAGAGAATGGGAGCAAAATCACTCAAATCCTGGACGGAGGAAATCTTTGGTGCCCTTCTTGGCTATAATCCAAAAAGTATGGTTCTAGTGAAGCGTTGGTTCTTTTGGACTTTTAGAGTTGCTAATAATGCAGACAAGCTTCTTCGAAATAGGTGGAAATAGGGTTCACAGGCTCTGTACCTCAAAATGGCACCTGGAATTTGATGCTCGCTTGGCCCATCTCAATTTCACTCCAGTATGGGTGAGGATGCCAGGGCTTCCTCTGATCCTCTGGTTAGAGGAAGCTTTTAAGGAAATTGGGAACTCACTGGGCCACTTTTATGAAGTGGACAACTCATTTTGAGACTTCGGATATATGGGGATGTCCAGAGTGTTTGTGGGACTCGAATTGTCCAAGGGTTTGGTTGATTCCATCATCATTCAGATAGGTCTTTCCATATTCTATCAAACCCTTGACTATAAAGGGATCCCCTTCAAATGTGGAGGATGTCACGAATATGGTCATCTGGTAAAAGATTGTTCTCTTAGGTTCAAAAGGAAAATTTGGGTTTGAAAGACCCCTCAAATTACAACGGATTCAACATCTCCCCCGCTGAAGGAATTTCCCTCGAAAAACATTTAGATGACCTCTCTGGAAGACAATCCAGCACCTTACTTACCAGCAAATGAAATCAATCAGACGCAACAGGAACCTCCCTTGGGCCTCTCTTCACAATAAGACCTCCCGATGGATTCAGGTAAGCAAATTTCATCTCCTCCCTCTCCTATCAGAAATTACTCTGGTTATTTGCTTTTCAGGACTTGGGAGGTAGGTTTAGAGCACTCCTCAGTGAATCGTCAAAGGGATTTCCTCTTCAGTCTCTCTGATATCTCAAATCCCCAAAACACCCCTCTCATTCCCTTGGATGGGATAGAAGAGACCCCCTCTTCTCGCTCCAAGCCTTCGGATCCCCCTCTCCCCCCTCCGGAGAAGGCTTTAGAGCCAGAAACCCAATGTGACTCCCTCTCATATAAGACAACAAAGTACAATCTTAGGCCTAGAAACGGGGGACATGGTCTTTTCGAAGGAGGAATTGAGGGAGGTTTGGGACACTTTGAAGAAAAAGTTCCAAAGATGGTCAAAGAGGAAGGAAATCCTTCCTCTCCTTAGCTCAGAAACAAGTCAATTCTGAAGTCAAAAGTGGTTGAAAACAATCTTTGATCGAGGCCCTTGGACTAATCACCCCTAAGGATAGTTCGAAATGATTTTTTTAACCTTGAATTGTAGAGGGTTGGCCAATACCTCCAAGATTTGGCCCTAAAAAGGTTGATAGAAGTGCATAATCCCTCCGTCATTTTCTTGCAAGAATTAAAGACAGACGGGGAAAAGGTGACTCAAGATCTCTCCAAAATTTTAAAGGGATGGGAATTCAGCTTTGTTGATGCCTTAGGATGGTCTGGGGGGCTAGTTACAGGATGGGAAATAGGTCTTTTTTCCTTATCTAACTCTTGGGATTTTGCACCAAGGTTGGGGACCTCCCTCTTCTTTCAGGAATTGCGGAAAGAACTCACCTATCTGAATCGCTATAGCCCTTACTTTGATAGAATGTAATACTGGGAACACTTCTTTAACAGTTCATGGCTCCATGGAGGGCTGGTGGTACTTGGAGGAGACCTAAAATTTTCCCTTGGTGCATTTGAGATTTAGAAACCGACTGCCCAAGTGGAACGAGGAGGGATCTTAGACATAGAGTTAACCAAGCTTACTCCAACTTGAACAAAGTAAAGGACTTGCAAGGCTAGAATTACAAAACGCTTAGATCATTTGGAGGATTTCCTGGGGGAGGTTCTCAAAATTCGTCAATGGGTCTCTGTTGGTGGATACTCTGATCACAACCTGGTGCTTTTGGAGGTGGCCCCTACACTGTTGAGAAATATAGCTTGGATGGGAACTTTCGCACAGATTCAGTGTGAACGTGTGAGAAGTCGTTCGAGATATTTCTAATTTCAAAAAGTAATTCTATTTTGTAATTCACTTTAGTAAAAAAGTGAAAAGTTCTATATTTAGTAGTTAAGTCTAAAAGGTGTATTTCGTGCATGCATGACTTAGACTAGGAGTAATCTCAAAGATAGATTAGGGTTTTGGTCTTAGCTAAAAGTATAAAGACAGATCAAGATAGAGAGTTTACACACACACACACGAACAATTGAAACAGTTGAGCAAGTTGAGCAACTAGGAGGTAAAGAGAGAGACAATTGGGAGTTAGGTAGAGGCGAATTTGGATAGCTTAGCAAGCTGTACAGTATGTATCCATACAATTGTACAGAATAGGGCTGCATGGTCATACGGATGTTAGTACAGTCTGTACGAACAGGCCATACAAGCGTACGTAAATTTTGTATGGATAGGCCATACACTTGTCCGTACAATCCGTACAACTAGACTGCGTAGCTGTACAACAGGCCATACTTCTCTTAGCAGGCCATTTCGTTCAATTCGGGGTGATTTAGATAACTATGTGTATGCTGTTTTTTAAGCAGACTGTGGAGGTTTCCTTGTAAGTTTTTCGAAGGAATAAAAAACTGATTTTGGAGGAGTAATTACCTATGTATGTGTGAAACTATTTTATGCTTCCACTATTTAATTTCCAGCTATTTTGTGATTGATGCTATGGTCTGAAATTTAATTTCAGCAGTAATTAAATTCAACAATTTACTTGTTTAATTGAGATCATAAGGACTTTAGTCCCCTAGGCTTGGAAGTTTTACATGTTATCAAAGCAATATTTCTTTGATTGAGATTCTCAAGGATTTGCAGTGGTAAATCAACTGTTGGAAAGAAGGACCAGCAATTAGAGAGTTTTAAAACTAATTTTCAGATTTGGGAGTTTGTGCAGTGGATCTCAGAGATGGCATTAGCTAGCCTCGGGTTTGAGGACAAATTGGATGGTGCCTTGAATTTCTTATTATGGAAGGTGAGGGTTACACTCTTACTAGGAGAGAACGATCTCTGGGATATTGTCAAGAATGTTGTGACTTTGCCTACAGATCTGCAGCAGTTGGCAACTCACAACAAGAGGGAAGTGAACCAAGCGGATGATCTTGGATGCCATAAAGCATCATTTGATCCCTCATATATCCAAGAAGAAAACAATGAAGGAGATGTCCAATGCCTTGGTAAGTCTCTAACAGAGTGAGAACATAAACAGGATGATGATATTGTCGAACAAACTCAGATCCATAGTGATGACCAGATCAGACTCAATCACTAGTTACCATATGAAGGTCACACAGGGTCGTGATCAACTTGCAATAATTGAGGAGAAGCTAGTGAACATGACA
>ML778542.1:364475-375865 GCA_009831015.1 Picea engelmannii | reverse complement strand
AACATGTTATTTTGGGCATTAAATTCTTGTGTACTCTGCATGATCTAATTAAGCCTTAGAGGTGGGGAAAGAAGAGCTTCTCAGAACTCTTCAAAGTTTCCAAAAGGACAAGAGTCCTAGTCTAGATGGACTTCCTATTGAATTCGTCCTCAACAGTGATGACTTCATTGAAAATGACCTCAAACAGGTGGTGGAGGCCTCAAGAACATTTGGAAAAGCACCGACAACTTTCAATACCACCTTCATAGCACTCATCACAAAGATTGACAGTCCAACGTGCTATGAAAGCTTCTGACCTAAGTCACATGACACAGGGACACGGAAATATGAGTATCCGACATGGGCACAACGACCCCTAGAAATAGGACACGGTGTATGTATACATATATATATGTACATATATATATATATAATCATTCTTCCCCTGATGATGGGTGGAGTGTAGAGCTGCAGATTAGAGCTGGTACAACAGTGAGCTGCAGATTTTGGACAGCCCTGAGGGCTGGAACAACAACAAGTTCTAGACATTTTGGTGGGCCAAGACAAAAGCCTTTTGGGACAGTTTTGGGATAGCCATCAAGGGCTGTCACAGTTAGACCAACAACAGATAAAAGGGCCTATGTAAAGGCTCCATAGGCATAGTGTTAAGTTGTAGAGGAAATGGAAGGTTTGGAAGGGCAAGGGTTGTCCTAACCCTCAGCCTCAGTGCAGCAGCAAGGAAACCAAGAAGGTTTCTGCAGTGTTTTGTAAGTGTTTTTGACATCTCTCTTTCATGTAAGATTGGGGCATTGTCCCTGGTATGGGAGCCTTTTGTTTCGAGATTAAGAACATGTTATTTTGGGCATTAAATTCTTGTGTACTCTGCATGATCTAATTGTTGGTTTATCTTCCATTGTATTAAGTTGTTAGACATCTCAGTGTGTTTATGTTCACAGTTCAGAATGTGTGATTTTTGTGTGTACTGTTGAGAACCTAGACCGGACTTGAGGTGTGTGTGCACCAAGTCTGGGTGCATGTCAAAATCTAACATGGTATCATAGGTTGAGATTTTGAGAAGGGAAGTTGGATCTGAGTTATTTACAATTTTACACAGGTGCTATCTCTGAGAGGGAGTTGCAGTGACTATTGCAAATAGCAGCAAGTTAGATGGTCTCTGGTTTGAGACATGCAACAGATCGTTCAGACGAGGAGTTGTGGACTATTGCAGCTTGGTGGTGTGGCAGGTTGGGAGTTTTGATGGATAGGCGGAGAGCTTAGTTTGCAGTAGTATGTTGTGTGGTGGGTATCCAACTTCGTGGTTGGATTTCCAGTGGCTTCTCATAGTGAGTTGCGATGGGTGCAGATCGGGTGCCTTGGCACTGACGAGATAGCTTCATATGTATGACAATTTGATGAGATAGAGTCTTCATCGAGTCGAAGAGTTGCACATTGTCAAGGTGCAACAATGTATGAGGCATTTGACCCAGGAGGATGAGGACACTTGCAAAGATGAGTTGCAGAGGTCTAGAGTTAACTAGACTGAGTGTCCAACCATAGCTTGGGACTGTTTCAGGGAGAGGACACAGGCTCAGTTGCAGTGTGTGCGTAGAAACAGAGAGTCCTGTGACTTGGATGATGGACTTGGGCAGAATTTCATTGGATGGTGGAGACTTGGGTAAGCGGGACACTTGCCTTGGGAGGATTGCATGGTTCTTATATAGTGGGAGCCATCGACATATGACAAGAGCACGGTATTTGTTCGAGAGCTTCACAAAATTTGACTTAGGTATGTACGTGGAGCTTGGTATGGGGACCAGGCATGTGGTGCAGGTATCTGGAATAGTGCCATTCTGAATGGAGTCATGAGATGTGTTGAGGGTGACAAATGTGTTATGGATGCCAGGAGTGTGCTTTCGGTCTCATCCATTAAGGAGAAGGGCTATGCAGGTTTTGTTTCGGGATGGACAGGTGTTGTTCATGCCCAAAGGATCTAGCTCAGACACAACAGTGGTCTTGAAGTTAGAGAGAGAAACTTGTATGGGCTAAAGGGCCAGCCTATGCGAGCTATGGCATGTTATCCCCCATTTCTAGGGATAACTAAGGAGATGATGTATCGAGGCCCTCAGGTTGCAAACATGGAGTGCCGAGAGATGCATTGACTTGTGATGTCCACTTACACAGATGGAGACCCGCTTCACCACCATACTTCTCTGATTCATCTCAATGGCATCCACCACATCAACTTGCTTTTAGAAGACAAAGGGTCTTGCTCCAGGAGGTACAAGTCAAGTATTGTGGTAAGTGTCTCTTTAATACTTTAGGCATTTGAATATGTTGCATTAAAAGATGCTCTTGATTATAAAACATCTGCTTGGAAATTATGCTCTTTGCCTTGTTTCACATTGGTGGTTGACATTGTGCCCTGGTAAGTGGTCACCCTTGGGGAAAGGTTTGCTACTGGGAGGTCTCCTTGATGAGTCATCATACCTTTCCCAATCATATTTATCATTTTCCACACTTCATCCTTTTCGTCTCCTCGTCTTTTGGGATTTTCAAGTGTACTGACCCAAGAAGGGATTGTACTTCATTTCATGGGAAGAAGGGGTTGAAGGCCCAGAGGCTTGTAGCTGGAAAAAGATAAAATCCAATCATAAACCTTCTAGATGCTTGCCCAAGGATCCCGAGGTCAATGAAATGTCTCACATAAGAAACTAATAAGACCCGTGAAAAATAACAATTTAAAAATGCCAACCAAGGTAGAGCATGTGTGGGCAATGTTTTTCATGCTTAGGTAGAAGTCCCAAACATTGTCTTCAACTTGGGGAAGCATAGTGTGACCAGGGTAGAGTCAAGGTGGGCAATGTTTTTCATGCTTAGGTAGAAGTCCCACTTTGGCTTCAACCTAGGAACACGTTAATGGTAACAAATGAGCTTGGAAAAAGGTTGCATTGAAAACGAAGGTGCAACACACCCTCTACAAAGGCACCCATAAATGAGATAATACGAACCCTTGTATGTCATGAACCCCATGCCCAAAGGTTTTACCCCCATCAGCCTCATCTTCTTTGCATAACTTAGAGAGGGTCCACCCAGGACACACTCCTTGACTTGAGGAATGACTCACCCAATGTTAAGATTAATGTTCTTATTAGGCTATTTTCAATTTTCTCAATGTATTTCCAAAACAACAGCATAAAGAGGATCACTGAAAGAAACACAATCACAAGGTACACAACATTTTATCCCGGGAAACCCTCATGGGGGAGAAAACCCAACAAAAACTTCCTCAATAATAGATTGCCAAGACTAAGACCAAAACTCCAAGAATAAACTAGGATTGAGCATGCGCCTCTCTTCTCCTTCCTCCTGCAACTGCAACTTCCTTCAAAAGATGTGCACTAGATGAGTGAGTGAACAAGTGAGGCGCCATCCTAACTTATAAATACTTGTTGAGGAGGCGCTAGGATTATGTCTCTTCACTTAGTAGGCCTGACTTCTTCCAAGAGTGGTTAAAACCACTTTATAAACCCTAGGGGCCGACTTTACAAATGCCACTATATAAATATGGTTTGACCAATCCACAAAAGGGGATTTGGTCTTATACAAGTCCCGACATGATCAATCCACAAAAGGGGATTTGATCTATAAGATAATAACTCAAATATAATTAGAATATTCTTCGAAATTACAATATTTCAACACTCCCCCTTAACGAGAAGGGTATTCTATTGACATAACCCAATACAACATCATCGGGAGAGAAAGATGGCATCATCATCATCAACATCTAGAACACTGACTGACACATCTACAAATCATCGAAAGTTTTTCTCATCATCAATATCATCATCGTTCACAGCATGGAGATGGAGTAGCATCATCATCATCATCATCGACATGAAGCTGAAACATCAACATCAATTAGCATAAAGCTAGAACAACAATATCACCAACCTAAGGCTGGTACACCATCATCAATAGCATGAGACTCATACAACATCATCAACAACACGAGGTTGAAACAAAAACATCATCAGCACGAGGCTGAGACAACAAGATCATCATCATATGGCAACAGAATGAGGCAGGTGCAACTACAACATTTTGTGGTACTCTGACAGAGCGTCCTTACCAGACCTTCAGGATCTGCCCAGGAATCATAAGATTCCCTAGTATATAAAATCCTAACAAGCTACCATGTGGTACTCTGACAGACCGTCCTTATCGAACCTTCAAGATCTGCCCAGGAATCATAAGATTCCCTAGGATATAAAATCCTAACGGAGCTACCACTACTGACCACAGTTGGCATATACATGCATAGGTACTCTGACAGACCATCCTTACCGGACTTTCGGGATCTTCCCAGGGATCATCAATCCCCTAGGATATAAAATCCTAACCGAACTACCCGTTGTTGGTCAGGATACTATAGTATCATCAACATCACTCCCCCTTTCGAGGGCGGTCCTTTCGGACAACACCAAGCTTGTCTCGGAAGTACTCAAACTTTACACGAGACAGAGGCTTGGTCAACACATCTGCAACCTACTCATCTATGCCAACATATTGGAGCTTTACAACTCCCCTCTGTACCATATCACGAATGTAGTGATACCGGATCCCTATGTGCTTCGACTTATCATGGAACACTGGGTTCTCCGTCATCTTTATGCAACTCTGGTTATCACATAGAATCACGATGACTTCCATCTCCAGATCGAATAGACTTGTCAACAACTTTCAAAGCCATATGGCTTCACAACTGGCAGAACATGCTGCAATATATTCTGCTTCTGTCGTGCTGAGAGAAATACTAGATTGCTTCCTGCTTTGCCATGAAGTCATGGTTGACCCCAAACTGAAACAACATCCTGAAGTGCTTTTTCTATCAAAAGAACTTCCAACCCAATTTGAATCAATATAACCATACAGTCTGAAGTCATAATCTCCAGTATAACAGAGACCATAATCCAACGTACCCTTAAGGTATCTCATCACATGCTTTGTAGCTACAAGGTGAACACGTTTGGGCTCTACCAGATGATAACTCAAGGTGTTCACAACAAAGCATATATCTGGCCTGATATTCGTCAGATACATAAACGAACCAATAATCTATTTGTATAGAGTAGCATCAACCAACTCTGACGAAGTATCAACCAGGAGCTTCAAATTTACTTCCATGGATGTGTTCATGGATTTACATTCCAACATGTCAAATCTCTTCAGTATTTCAACTACATACTTCCATTGGTTAAGGAAGATCTTCTCTGGACTCTACCAAACTTCAAGACCTAAGAAATAATGCATCAGGCCTAGGTCTTTCATCTCAAACTCTGCAGCGAGCTTCTTCTTACAATCTGTGATGAGCTTTTCTTCTCCTGTTAAGAATAAGTCATCCACATACAGTAGCAATATAACTGGTTCATCATTCATAATCTTGAAGTAAAGGTTAGAATCAACTTTACTCTTGGTAAAGCCCAAGCTTGTCAGGAAACTATCAATTTTGCCATACCAAGCTCTAGGAGCTTGCTTCAGCCTGTACAGAGGTTTCTTCAACCTGCAGACATGAGTCTTTCTATCTTCAACTTCAAACCTTTGTGGTTGTTCTATATACACTTCTTCTTCAATAACACCATTTAAGAAGGCTAGTTTCACATCTACCTGGTGTAACTTCCACTTCATTTTGGCTGCAAGAGCTATGGTGGTTCTGATAGAAGTGTATCTGGCTATAGGAGCAAATGTCTCTCCATAATCACTACCTTCCTTTTGAGAAAAACCACGAGCCACAAATCTTGCTTTATGTTTTTCAATACTTCCGTCTACTGCGTGTTTTATTTTGTTTATCCACTTGGAAGATACCACATCTTTGTTCTTTGGTCTGGGAACTACTTCCCATACATCATTCTTTATAATGGATTGGTATTCTTTTGTCATGGCATCCACCCATTCTTTCTTCTAAATGGCTTCTTCAAAGCAAGTAGGTTCCTTTTCTATGAGATCACACATCAAGGCCATATAGTTGGAGAATGGCTTAGGTTTCTTGCTTTGTCTGATGGTTCCTTCTGGGGCACCATACTTCTCTGCATCTTGAAAAAGTTTTCTCGCCCAAGATGGCTTTCTCTTGTGAGAGATTGTCATACAGGGAGGTTCTTGAGATTCTATCATATCATGATCTTCTGGAATCTCATCATCAGGGGTAGCTGTAACTTCCTTCACGGGTTCTGCAACTTTGGGAGCTACAGGTTCTTCTTCATATACTTCTTCAAGATGACATTTCCTTGATCTCTTAGGTGTTGCATATTCATTAAAGGTTACATCTCTGATGATCTCAATATGATGGTAACCTGGTATGTAAATTTTGAAGGCCTTAGAGACCTCACAGTATCCAACAAATATTCCCTTCTTTCCTGAGGGATCCAACTTAGTTCTCTTTTCTTTTGGAATGTGTACAAATACTAGACAACCAAATATTTTGAGATGGCTTACTTCTGGCTTCTTTCCAGTGAACAGTTCTTCGAGGGTTTTGAATCCAAGTGCACTATGGGATAATCTTTTTTGGACATAGACTATTGTTCTTGTTGCTTCAGCCCATAAGTGCATTTGAAGATCTTGATTGTGAATCATAGTCTTTACTACTTCCATAATTGTTCTATTCTTTCTTTCTGCTACACCATTTTGTTGAGGATTATAAGGAGTGGTGAGCTGCCTCTTAATCCCGACATCTCTACAAAAGCTTCCAAATTTATTTGAGGTGTACTCTCCTCCATTATCTGACCTGAGTATCTTGATTTTTCTTTCGGAGAGGTTTTCTACCAAGGCTTTGAATTCCTTGAACTTTCTGAGTACTTCATCTTTTGATTTCAAGAAATAAATCCAAGTCTTACGAGAGTAATCATCAATATATGATACATAGTATACATACCCGCTTAGAGAGGTTGATGGCATTGGACCGCATACATCTAAGTGGATGAGTTCCAAGATTCCTTCTGCTTTATTGTCGCTCTTTGGGAAAGGATTCTTTATGTTCTTTCCTTGTGCACATCCCTTGCATACATTGTAATGTTCCTGACTTGGCTAGTCTAGGAAACGTTGCTAATGTGTATGTAGGATGAATTGTTTACAACATATAAATGATCATACAAATAACAAATGCGACAAAAGACTAAAAAGTTTACATTATGATATCTCTGCGGAGTGCAATTGCCGAATGCGGCTGAATAAAATGAATCACGCGGCTAGATCAAATGACAAAAGGATCTTAGCCGGAATAAAATAAGCAAACTAAATGATAATACCCGATAATAGATGAGCACTGCGGGATCAATGGATGAGTTGGAACTATGGCAGCGCGCACGGTAACTGTTGTAAGTCTAGAAAGTTCTCCCTGGTGGCTAAACCTCTCGGAATGGCCTAGAAACTGTCCCAAAAGGTGCGCCCTGCTCTAGCTCTCAGTCCTGGTGACTGACCGGCCTCTCTGTTGATGTGTCTGGACCTCGGATCGATCCCCCTGGAGGAATGCGCCCCTCTCTCACTGGAAAACTTGCGCCCTAGTGATTCCACCGTCGGAATCGACTGAGATGTGTCTCAAAATGATTGCCTTGGCCTACTGTGAAATGGGTCGGAAGGGTTTCCCTGGATCTAATCTGATGATCGCTCGGGAACCCTGAATGTGTCCACCAAAAGTGTCGCACTCCCAAGTCTAGAAAATGCACCTCAGATGGTTTTTTCGTCGGAATCTGACGAGGAACGAAGCGAAAGATGCGCCTTTCCTTCCTCTCAATTGGGTCTGAGGGGAATCTATGAACTCTCCCTGGATGGGACAAGTCGATCCACTGAACCTCCTCAGAAGTTTCACCCTCACCCTGAATAAGTGTGCCCTTGCTGCTGGAACCTGTGTAACTATTGTTGAAGAATGATGGAAGACCTGTGTGATCTCCCCAGTGACTAGGGTGTGTCTCTCAACACCGAAATCGGTCAATTGGTGTCTTCCTCCTGGAATCCACCAAACTATCTCTCCTGAGATGCGCCTCTCTCCTCAATGACAAGTCAAAATCTGCATAATGATGAATTAGGTTGTTTTTTCTTTCCTTTATAGCTTCCTGAAACTCTAATTCGGTGTTGACCTTTTCCCTCCAAGTGACTTTTACTTTATTTTAATATTCCTTGATTAAATCACTCAATTAATTAATTAATTAACCATTTTACCTTCAAAAAGTGATTTATCCATCCTTATGGCTTCTTCGGCCACTGAAAGTCACTTCTCATCATCTTATCCTGTATTGCTCTTCCTCCCGATTCTGATGAGCTATTATACTAAGAAGTTTCTCCAAGTAATATTGCCATTATGACCTTCTTAGCGAATTTAATTAAGATATGACCCATAATAACTCAAAATTACGGAAATCGTCGGAATGCAACGAAACCAAAGCCAAGCTGTGTGGAATGGATCTTGATGATGAACGATGCAAGTCGGGCCCAATAAAACCCCTCAATATCTCCCGAACTCTCTGTCACCCTATCTGGTTACTCTGGTAAGCATAACACTATGTAATGTAATAATGTCCAAAAATGGGGACATTACATACACCTTCATGATCAACCTTAAATTTTGGTAAACCTGTAACTACCTTGCTTACATATGGTAAGGCTTTGTAGTTGATGTGAGCTAGTCTTCTATGCCAAAGTTCACAAGGACTTTCAGTAGAGTGAGTTAAGGCTACATCTGAGTGTCCTTTTAACTTGTACAAACCTCCTTGTTTTGTTCCAATAACAACTGCATCTTCTATAGTTTTTCCTTTAGGTCACCGTCTATGAATACAACCCTGAAACCTTTCTTATCTAGGGATGAGATAGAAAGTAAGTTCTTTGTAAAACCTGGTACATAGAGTACATCCTTCATTCTCATCGGAGCTCTTCAAGTAAGTCCTCTCCAAGAAGTGTGCATCTCTCTCTCTCTTCTTCTTCTCCAACTGCAGCTCCAGACTTGCGCTCTGATGAACAAGTGAGTGTGTGTACAAATGAGGCGCTAGCCTCTCTTATTTATACAATCTGGCACGTGTGAACTGGGGTGTCTTTTCACTGGCTGGGCCGACTTCTCATTCTGGGTGGTTATAACCACTTTAACATATTCTGGGTGGTTATAACCACTTTAATATATTCTGGGGCCGACTTTTCATTTAGCCCATTACAATTAGGGTTTGACCAATCCGCAAAAGGGGATTTGGTCAATTACAATACCCAACATGATCAATCCGCAAAAGGGGATTGATCTAATGAATAATACATCAATAATAATTAGAATACTCTTTGCAGTTACATTATTTCAACACACCATCTATGAATGCAACCCTGAAACCTTTCTTATCTAGGGTTGAGATAGAAAGTAAGTTCTTTGTCAAACCTGGTACATAGAGTACATCCTTCATTCTCATCGGAGCTCCTGAATCTAGTTTGTAGGTGGATTCTCCCATTCCTTTGATAGGGTACTAATAATCATCTCCAAGTGAAACTTTCTGGGGGAACTCCTTTTCTGTAAGGGTAGAGAGAATGTCTTTCTGACCTGTCATGTGCTTAGAGGCATCGCTATCTATGAGCCAAGTATCCTCTCTAGGTGTCACAGATCCTGAGAGGGCAGAAAACAAAACATAATCTTCAATTTCTTCTTTAGTCAACTTCTTGGGTGGCTCATCATCTTCAGCTGCATCGGCATGATGTCTTTTGTTATTTCTCTTCTTGTATTCTTTCTTTCTGGCAAGACAGTTCTTAGCAATGTGTCTCATCTTATCACAATGATAACATTGATAAGAGGAGAAGTATTTTCCCTTTCTTTGACCCTTATGATATTTCTGGGATCTCTTTGGAGGGTCAGATTCTTTATGAAAATTGGTCTCCTTTTGGAAATGAGACCTTTTATTTCCTCCTTTAGCATGACCACCTAGGGCTTGATCTTCATCCCTTAATAGTACAGCTTCTTGGTTGACCACTCTTGCTTCTTCTTGAATACATTCTTCTCATAGACTATCAAATTGGAGTTTCTCTTTTCTTGCACAGATAGTTTGGATGAAGGCATCCCAAGGTCTTGTGAGACCATTAAGAGTTGTCATTATGAGTTCATCTTCATCTAAGTTGTCTCCAATTGCTTCTAATTGTTCCTTGAATTGAGAAACCCTAGAGAAATAGTATTGAATTGTTTCTCCTTTCTGCATCTTTGTATTCTTGAGTTGGGTTCTCAGATTCATCATCCGGTTGATGTTCTCTCCTTCATACATTTTGGTTAGGGCATCAAACATATCTTTTCGAGTAATCTTAGAAGACACTTGAGTGATCAAGTGGTATTTAATGGAATCTGGAATTATTATTTTGGCCCTAATCATATCCTTTTTGTACTTCTCTTTCGCTGCTTCTTCTTCAGGTTCCGGTACATTTTCTTTTATGAATTTTGAAAGGTCATTCTCTTCAAGAATGAGTCCAATTATGTACTTCCAAGCACAGAAATTTTCCACACCTTCTAACTTGTCAACAAGCTTGGTGATTGCAGACATCTTGACCTAGAGCTAAGAAAATAACTAGAAAATGAAAGTGCTCAGAAAATGAATCTGAATTTACCAGGAGATGCGTTAGGCTGAGGCGAGTTGGCTAGAGCTAACTGTTTCAGAAAATTCCAAGTTTGACACCTTGAAACTTGCCCTACGCACTTTTGGACTGGTACTTCTGACACTGGTTCTGGTTTCTTGGTTTTCTGGTTTTCTGGTACCTGTCAAAACTAGGGTTTGACTTTCCGGAGAATCTGACCACTGAAAAGGTGCGCTGCCAAAAGATGTGCTAGGGTAGGGCGCACTTCCCTAGATAGTTTTTGGTCATAAATTCCTCTTCAATAAAAATCCCTAATTCCCTTGTATGGCAACAATGACGTTTTTAGATACCTAGTGAAAGGTGTGTTGAGATTTGGATACCTTGGAAAGTGATCCCCATGTGCTTATGAGTCTCTAAGCACAAAGGGGGAAGACTATTACCCTTGTACTTTACTTTATGATTCTAATTTCACTTTGACTTAGGAGTTTTAAGTCAAAAGTGAAATATGTCACTTAAGTCATAAAGTGACAATTAATTCACAATGTGGGTGAATTAATAGACATAAAGCAACTAAGGAAAGTGGGTTTCCTTAGTGAGATTATTGGAGTTGAACTCACCCATTGATTAGACTTGGCTAGATCTAATCTAAGCCATTGATCTTTTAGGGTTGGCATGAGGAGGCTAAAGAGTGGGTAAAGGCATTTTGGAGACTCATTCTTCACTTGAGACTTGTGGAGAAGAGAAGGAGGGCGCATATCTTGAGGAGGAGAGGGGCGCACTTCATGAGGGTTTGAGCAAAACCCTTGAGAGCTTGAGGAGGAGCTCTTGGTAGC
>ML778542.1:262194-282345 GCA_009831015.1 Picea engelmannii | reverse complement strand
TTATTTTGTTAATGGTTGTTCAATTGTAAGTGGTGTAAAGTAATTCTTTTGTATCTAGTTGTAATTTTTTGTAAAGTCTTATCTATTGTTGTAACTTTAGTTGACCCCTTTGCCCAACCTTAGGCACTAGTCTTAGTTGTCTTAGGGAAAGGCTTGACTTTGCATTGAAAGATTTGCACTTGCATTGTTTGCCTCTCATATAGGCTAGATTCCCCCCAACCTTTAACTAATTAAAATTCACTCCTAGAATTAATCTTTTAAACTCACATAGTAACTAGGGTCTACCCCCCTTGGCTTCCCTAGGAGTAGTCCTAGACGGAAGAAGTTCAAGTCGAGGTGACAGTGGGTATGAACTTAGGCATTGTGCCTCCAAGGACACACTAAGTGGATTGGACTTAATCCACGTTTGCAAGTGTGTATAAGGATGACAACAGTGAGGAAGGGCGACTTAGCATCAGAGGAAGTGAGCTGAGTGCAGGTTGTTCCAGCAAAGATAGAGGCCAAAAAAACAGGGCCGAAAAAGCATGCCGAGTTTGCTGCGCTGTCAGAAATTTTTGAATTTTTTGTTGCTGTAAATTAATTCCTCTGAAGCCAATAAAGCCCCTCCTTTGTTGGTTTTCCCCACACTGGGATTTCCAGGGTATTTTGGTGTTCTCTTATTCTTATGTGCTTGGTTTCCATTTACTTCTGCTGTGCATTTTAGTTTAGGAACTCAGCTGTAAATTACTTGCATAATTTTCAGAAGTTAAATTTCAGCAGTAAATTAATTTATGGGTGATTAAAATTATTGGCAACAATTTCTGCTTGTTGAGTTCAACGGAAATTTAATAGTTAGATGTATAAAGCAATCACATGGTGAACAAATGACCTTTGAGCTTTTAGGAACAGAACAGGTACAGTTTTTTCTAACTTAAAATGGACCTTTGCAAATCTGTAATGGAATTAAACAATCAGATAGATAGCAAGAGAGTGTGTCAAGATCAAGATGTTAATATTAATAATCATTTCTTCCATGCTAATAGACCAGAATGCTTCCTTTCAGGTAATTTTAGGGGCCTTTTTTCATGGTTTTTTGTCATTTTTTAGGGCCAAAATGCGGGCTGTCTCGCTGGATAAGTTTCCTAAATCATGAAACGCTGAGGAAATGTGCTTGAAATGGCCCTGAAACAGCCCTGTAAACTGAAACATCGTTTCCAAAATCTGATATGGCCCTGAAACGTTTCAGTGTCATATCCCCTGCATATCCACTCCATTTCAGAATCTAAAAAGTTGACTGGTATTTCAGGCACGTCTGGCAGCCTTCTCTAGTAATATAGGGTGCCTCCTGTAAGGCTTAAGCTATCACCAGACATGAGCCATTAGTCGAGCACCTATTGAGTTCAAAATCATCTAAGTCAAGCTTCAGAAGGCAAAGCTCATCCTCAGTCATATCATGAATAGAAATCTACAAGGTCTCAGTATAGGTTCTGAAATCATCAAAGAATAAGGCCCCCTAAAGAGGAAAAATGTGATATTTTTGGGTACAAATCAAGAAATGGGTCATCATAGGTGTGGATCACAACATCCAAGGATGCTACTGGAAAATAACAAAATTGCAATGGCACATCCTGAAAGAGTGGGGGGCTCTAAATTCAAATACAAATAATCTGGACTCTGGAGTGTTTCTCCAACGTCATCATGGAAACCTTGGAGAGGAAGCAATGTTGAATGAGACAGGAAACACCACTAGGACCACGAACATTACCAGATCTCTATATGCCTATTCTAAAGTCTATAGCCTAATGATATCTAATAACTGGGGACAAGGCCCATTCAAGGCTCTCATGAATCTCAGTGGGAAGATAAGATCACACCTAGTAATGACATCCTGAAAGGTGCTTGGAGATGACCACAAAATCCCATTACACTTCCAATAGACAATGCAGATACCCCCAAGCGTCATGGGACCCATCACTTAGAAGACCATGAATGTAGCTAATCTGGAGGAGGAAAATCACTAATCTAGGCCCTAATCACCAACAACCATCCATTTATTACCCTTCCTAGCAAATACAAACATGGCAAGTTCCTTTTTAAGTTCTTCCACTTGGAATCTAGTGAGATCCTCATTAAAATACATCTTGATGGGAAAAAATAATATCATCTTTTTGGTTCTGAAAGCTCATCGTGTCATGACCTCTTGGGCATGTCATAACCTCGTGGACGTGCCCAGTTTATGAAGCCATGTCATGATCTCTTGGGCATGCCCAGTTTATGAAGCCATGGCATGATTTCTTGGGTATGCCCCGTTTATGAAGCCATGTCATGACCTCTTGGGCATGCCCAGTTTATGAAGCCATGGCATGATTTCTTGGGTATGCCCCGTTTATGAAGCCATGTCATGACCTCTTGGGCGTGCCCCATTTATGAAGCCATGCTATGACCTCTGGGGCATGCCCAAATTATCAATGCAGATTAGCATAGTTTGTCAATGTTGAGGCAAATTCAGCTTCAGCAATTAACATCCACTTCATTAATTATGAATGCCTATAGTCTACATGTATATGATGCACATGATTAAGATGATATTTTTATAGGTCTAAAATATTTTCAATCATCCTTGATGTATAGCTAGCTCCACAGTCTCTACAAAGGAAACCTTTTCAAAACTGGGATGTCATCATCACTATCCACAAACAGAAATCTCTGTGACCCATGGGAGACTAATGTTTTCCTTGTCTTAATAAATATGTATACATATGATTTATTGCAGCTCTATTGTGCATCACAAAAGCTTCTATGAGATCATTACTCCCATATACCTACACAAATCTCGTCTCACTTGATTTCCTAAAACCTGCAAGCTCATGAATTTTAGTCAACATCTAACATCAATACCAAACCTAATTGGACATTGATTTCACAAATCTTAACTGAAAACATTGAACAACAATAAAGATTCAGACAAGTGCAGGATAATATACACTGTGTGTCTTAACAAGAGGGTTAAAGCTAAGCTTTATTTTTTTCAGTTTTTTAGTATTTTTCGCTATTCTTCAAAAAATTATTTTTTATATTGCATTTCATTTCATTTAAATTTGTGATGAAACACAATGTAATTTTTTTTCTATAACAGACAATGCTAAAAAGTTCTTTCAAAGGATCTTATAGTGTCCTCGGTTTTATGGTTATTGAGATCTCACAGAGCATTTAGATTATAATCTTAGTTTCTATGTTATATCTAAATATTTTTTCATTGAGACTATTCTTTTGCATCTTTTTAATGGTACAACAACAGACACATTTATAATTGTGAAAGTAGGAGTGCCAAGTTGTTTCGTCAAGTTAGTCAACGGGCTCTCCTATTGAGTATAGATAGGTAAGCATGCATAAGGTAGCTGAAAAGCAAGACACCATTTCTGGAATTGTAGAAAAATACGAGCAAGCCTAACAAGTGGCACTTAAACATTCAATTGAATAATGCAAAGAATGCCATCTACTGCCAACAAAATCTGTATGAAATCTAAATATTCAGAAGTTACAAACCATAACTCTTGAATACATACTTGCTAGGAAATCCTGCACCCAGGAAGATACCAATCATACCATGCCATTCCAACATTAAGAGATACAAACTACTAAAGCAAAGTCAAATTCTCTTACCAGGATATTTTTCTTCATTGAGGGTCAAGTACTAAAAATGTAACACACCTATCACTTGGAAGTTATGTGTTTGTATGTTTGAAGGACATAATGAAGAAACATAATTCTAAGCACACTATTCTGTTGTAAATGTAACAAACACTTTGCTTCACATAGCCCACATGAATAAAAGTCTTCTTTTGACTTATGGCACTTTTATCATGCACCAGCAAAGCCACTGGTTTGTTATCTGATCTTTAAGGAAAAGCAAACATTGTGGCAAATAATAGAAATAAGCACCTTTGGATTGCAAAGTGAGCGCCTCAGATTTGAAAAGCACCCATCACAAACAACAGTAAGAGGAGCAAATGTTTCAAGTTCCTCGCCGGATGTAGACTTGTACTTTACACCCTTCACAACCCCATCCTTCTCAATCAAAGAAAGTACAGTTCCTTGCTCCAAATGAACCCTGCAGTCACATGAACTTTGATTCAAATTAGCTTCTAGTTCACATTGGTCATACAAGCAAGCAATATACAAGAATGGAGCAGAATGACATGCAAATTGCAACCTAATAAACTGCCTCAATTGTGTAAATTAGTTATAATTGTACGTCTCCTGGATTATATGCACTAACTGCAATGCCAACCACCAAGAATCATGTGAAGCTGGAAAGAAGACCCAAGATTGGATTGGTGTAAGTTTTACCCCAGTACAACAGGCATAGAAGGCTCAAGACATGCCATTACTACAATGGCCTAAATAAGTTAATGATAGGAATAGTACCCTGAAAGACTGAAGAATTGGTCCCTCTAACATATAATGAAGTTGAAATGTACCCACATTTTTTACTAAGAAATGAAGGTACAACATTTCCATCGACAACAAGAGTTCAAACACTCAACGGTGCACTAGAATTTACTGTATAGGCTTGTGGATGTGTTGCTGCAAAATGTTGTTTGTGTGCTGCAACAAGCTATCTGAAGTTCTGAACAACAAACAAGATTTCTAGGAAAAGCTTTTAATTATCCACAGACTCAACTTAAGTTTGAAGAGTTTTATGAATAATTTTAGTAAAGAAAGCTTCCTTTAACTATTAATATATGCAAGTATGTACAATTTGGCTATTTTTACCTGAAAAAGAGGGCAGCATGGAAGCCACCACAAGCTAACAAAGAGTCAGCTGCAAAAGCCTTAGAAGCTATCAAAGTTGTCCAGATCATAAGTTCTATCAAAACTGCCACCTTGGCATACAGCAATAAAACTATTGTCCTCAAAAAGCCACTTGGCATAACAGCAAAGTAAACTTAAATTCCTGCAATCAATGCACAAAACGAAGTGATAGCACATATCCAAGATAATCATTTAGGCTGTTGTCAAGAGTAGAGTCATCTTCGTCATTCATGGAGGGTCTTCGCCCCATCATTAAGCTGGCTCTGTGTCAGGAACAGCAGAGCCCCAACCATCATTTTCAGGCTGCTTTTCATTTTCCATGATAGACAAGGCAAAAGTTGGGAAGTTATCAGTCAAAAGCCACAAAGAAAAGTTGTGAGTGCATCTGTGTTGCCACTCCCGCTTTTCTTGCACTATTTGGCCAACTTTGTGTCGTGGCCTCCCATCACTGTGTTCAGAATCCAGATTGCCTGGAGCAGGCAGAGATCTAACAGCAGGCACAGGTGTGCCACGTCCAGCTCCACTTTTTTTTGGCCCTGTATAGTGATATGCAATGGGAGAATAGCACATGTCAGCGAACTATCAGCCCAATAAAAAATCTGTTGTTTGGGCCCAACTAAACATAGAAGCATTCTGTTTTTTCCCGGATAAGAAATAAAACTTCAATTCTAATGAGTTGCCATTCTGCTTGAAACTCGATGGCCCAAGGCAATTAGTCTCCTAAGAGGGCATCCTTCCAAGAAATTGGGACATGGAAGAGCTGGCCAAAAATTCAAAGACCCACTTCCACGCTGACTTAGCAAAACAACATAACCAAATCTGATGCTTAAGACTCTCTGGTCACCTATAGAAATGGCACTTGGCCTTGGAGGAATCCAAGATGGACAAATCAATGACCAATGGCAAACCCACCCAAGATAAGGTACCAAGCAAAAAAGGGCTTCATTGGTTCAACCAGGAGTTTCCAGATGTTGCACTACGAGCCAAGTCATTTGCTTGCACTGTGGTCTCCACAACTTGTTTAGACAAGCATCCAACACAAGCTTATGACATGGCCACCTTTAACCATCAGGTTGTTTGTATTTCTTGAAAGCCTAGGCTTTGCTCCAATTCTGATCCTTCCACCAAGTGGCTAGAGATTGCAGGCCTAAGAGAGGGTCTGGAAGAATCTCCTTTGTGCACTCAAGGACCAATGTATCAGGGTTGGCAAGTCGAAATTGCTCCTTCAATTCCGGCCAAGGGCTCCAATCTCTAGTCCGAGAGTCAAGTACATCTTTAGACTAAGTCAAATCCCTTGCCACCTTCAATTTTTGCCCAAGGGAAGCTTCGAATAGAATTTTTCAAATGTTGGTGAGTGCTTGCAGAAGGAATCCAATAGGAAGAGTAATAAACATGGGTTGCAATCAAAACCTTAGTACAGATCTGGAACTTGGTAGCCAGTTACAGTGGCTTGGCAAGCCATTTCTTAACTTTTTCAACTCTCTGAATCACCATCACCCCAGGTTCCTTTTGGGGGGCTGAAAGGAAAAGGAATACCAAGTGTTATCACCCAAAAATACCTTCATTGAAAGGACCTGTTGACTGTTGAAATAATGTAACTGCAAAGTGTATTCTTATTATTATTTGATATATTATTCATTGGATCAATCCCCATTGTGGATTCATCATGTCGGCTATTGTAAAAGGACCAAATCCCCTTTTGAGGATTGGTCATAATGTAATTGTAATAGGCAGAATGAAAAGTCGGCCCCAGAATATATTAAAGAGGCCCCGAAATATAATAAAGGTGGTTATAACCACCCAGTTTGAGAAGTCAGCCCTGCCATTGAAGAGACACTTCACATGTGCCAGATTTGTATATATAAGGAGGCTAGCGCCTCACTTAGACACACACCTCACTTGCTCATTGAGAGACAAGTTTCGGAATTGCAGTTGGAGAAGAGAGAGAGAGTGGCACATCTTTGGGAGAGGATCTTCTGTATTAGCTTGCGTTATCTCTTGGCATTGTATTGGCTATCTATAATAAGGAAGTTTTGTTGGGTTTTCTTCCCCTAGAGGGTTTCCCAGGATAAATGTTGTGTCTCTTGTGATTGTGTATTTCTCAGTGATCTTGTGGTATGCTATTGTTATCTATTGAAATGCAAAGAACTATAATAATCGCTTAAACATTAACATTGACCACCTATTTCAGCTAGGGGGTCAACTCCATGTGCCATGAAGATATGCACCTGATGGTGCTACAAGTATCAAGACTTTCTGGTTCTACAAGGCATTTTTTGTCTCAGCACGTATTTTTGTAATTGGAATTTCTGCTCCACTGCGTGGGATAATAATGTAATGGGTCTGCATGAATCATAGTTTAGGTTAGTTGCCTAGGACTTTATCATTAGAGAAGTCCTTTCATCGAGTGTTTTTTTTCCTCGGGTTATTAATTTGGCCTAACCAGCCTTATTAATTTCCCTTGAGTTTTTCACTCCCACAATAATCCTCCAAAGTGGTGAAAGGCATTCTAATGGTCGAGCCCTATGGTGACTAGTGTCTAGGAATATTGTAAATGACCATGTTAGACATCTTCGAAAGTCTTGCGGAATTCTGTCGAGTCTAAGGTATTTTTTTTAATTTTTAAAATTACCTAATTAATGGTAATTTTAATTAATTTTGATGTAAAAATGTAAAAACTAGGTCCTTGGGATTTTTGATAGGGGTATTTGTGTTTAAAAAAAATGAAATGAAACCCCCTACAGCCTTGGACCAAGTTTCGGCTAAATTGGACAAGTTTTGCTAGGTGTTTGTCCATGAGGAGCCTAAGTCAGTCTAAGACAACAATTTAATTGTTGAAATTGACATAGTTAAAATGTCAAATTATTGTAAAAAGAGAAAATTGATTAGAGAAAGAGTGGGAGAAGTTATCTAAACCTATTCCTAAGCTACCCAAACCCCTTTCCTAACCTTTTTACACCCCCCTCACTTAGCTACCACCTAAACCACTCTTCCTCCCTAGTGAGTTGTGCCCCCCCTTGGTGAGCAACTTAACCCAACACATGAGGTAATGGGAAATAACCCCCCTAAGCTATAGTGTGTCCTCCTAATGTCTAGCTTATACTATTGGGTGATCTAAAAGGGTATTCTCATCCCCCCTCATTCATCCCTCACACCCCTCACCTCTCCAAAACCCTAAAAGTGTGCCCCCTTGAAATTGGCAGTTTGTGTGTGAGAGTGACACTTGGAGCTCATCCAAGAGGGGTCACTCTTGCCTCCCAGGTATAAATAAAGGCCTCCCCTCCCTCATTTGGACATTTATTCTCAGTGCAAGGTTACGCTACCCAAATTTCTCCTCTCCTCTCCATTATCTCCCACTCTTCTCTCTCATTTTCTCTTGCTCTCTCATTCTTTTCTCAAGCTTGTGGCAAGTATTTGTCCAAGCTTGCTTTTAATACAAGAAATCTTTGAAGGATCCATGGTGTTGAGAGTCTTCTTGGTGCCATCTTGCTTAATGAGGTGATTTGTTCTAGTTTTATTTCTTGATTTCATTTGTTGTAGATCTATAGTAGGGATCCCAAGCAAAGTATTTTGTTTGGGTAGATCTTTTGGTAGTATTATCATAAGATCTAGTGAGTATTTATTTTGGATCTAACAAAGTATTTTGTTTTATCACTTGAATGTGCTCACCCCTTTCTCTTTTTTGTAGCATTGTTTCAAAGAATTTGCAGGTCACCTAAGGATTTTGAAGATAGATTTCAGATCTGGAAATCTTCCTCATCATCCACTTAAAACCTCTAATATTTTTTGTTCTGGTTTTTTGTTCATCTTCCTCTATATTTGAGTAGTTTTGTGTTCTGAAATAGACCAAAATCGAATATATATATATATATATATATATATATATATATATATATATTGTTGGTTTTGTACTACAAATTTCTGGTTTTCACTAACAGAAAGTTTTTACAGATTTTTTGTCAATCTTGCAGCTTTTCCAGCAAGTTTTACTTGCTGGTTTTTTGCAGGTTTGTGACAGAAACAGGGAGGAACAACCCATTTGGGGCATCTACAAGCAAGAGATCAACCTCCCAAGTTGCAGTAACGAATACCCACTTCTTCCTCTCTCTTTTTCTCATTGCAATAAAGCCCAAGGAAGTCCCAAGGGTTTGCATTTCTCAAGCATTTTAAAATTTCTGCGTTTTTAATTTCTAGTTTGCCTACACCTAGGAAAGAGTTTGGCCAAGCCAACCATCCTAAATCGTAAGGCTTGTTAGTTAGTTTTATTTTCAGCATTGTCTTTTCATTTCTAGTTTGCCCCACTTGAACTTAAGACAAGGTTGTGTGGCTAGGATTAGTTTCTTTGTAAGTTCTTTTATTCATTATTTGTTTGCCTACACCTAGGAAAGAGTTTGGCCAAGCCAACCATCCTATATTGTAAGGCTAGGTGATTAGTTGATGGTTTATTGCTTCTAGTGCTTGTGTTTAATGGTTTATCTCTAGATCTTAGAAGCTCTTTTCATTTCATTGCTTATGTCATGGAGGCATAGTAACTTACATGTGTTTTTCAAGCAATTTTTTTCTTTCCAAGTATTTGTTTTTCTTTCAAGTTCAATCATTTAATCTCTTTCAAGCTTAAGCAATCTCCTTTACTTTATTTGCAAAGAACTTTTACTTTCAAGCACTTGTATATTCAAGCATCTTTACTTTCTTGTAATTTACTTTCCAAGCACATTACAAAGGAAACACTCACTTAACTTAACTTAATCTTTAAGATTCATTTTATCCTTAGATCTCTAGGGAGTTCAATAAACTAGTTAATTAGCACACCTTTAACTGTCCCAACTTTGCTATCAAAAAAGGGACTTAAGGAAAGTGCTTGGGGTGCTAGATCAGGGATGATCTCACGGCACTAGGTGTCCCCCTTGTTTGAGTACTTTTGTTCCCCGGATTGACCTGTGGAGCTAGGGTGTGGCCTTGTTTGCCTCACTTATTGAGCACCCATCAGTCCTTTTGCTATAAGCGGGTAGAGTTCTAGGGAAGTCACATAGTTTTAGTATTCACACTTTCACTTTAATTAACTTAATCAATCCTAAAACTTATCCACTTCAACCTTGGTTCAATTTCACAATCTTTTATGGTTTGAGCTATTTAATTTCTGCAAGCATTTCACTTTAAGTTACTTTACATGCTATTTTATTGAGCTCTTGTGGATGATTAGCTAGTTTGCTTGGAAGTTGCGCATCTCTTGCTCATGGAGGCTTTTACTTGTTTTATCTATTCTCCATTTGAAGTTGCGCACTTGCCCATTGGAGGCTCTTTTGTTGGATCTTGCATTCATCTTTAATCACCCCTTGAAGTTGAGCATCTTGTGGAGGCACCTCTTGTTTGGGTTTGTGGTTGTGTTGAATGCCATTAAGACAATCTCTTGAAGTTGCGCATCTTGTGGAGGTACTTCATTGTTTGGGTTGTTGGCTTGTTGTGTTGTGGTGATCTTCTTTGAGTAATCATTTCTTTCCATGTACAAATAAGTCAAGTTGTTTCAAGTTAGTTTCAAGTTAGTGCTTGATTGCTTGTTTCTTCATTTGTTAATAGTTGTATATTGTTGTTGTACCTTTAGTATTCTTTGTATTCTTTTGTATAGAGAGTTGTTTGTTTCATTGTATCTATTTCAATTGTAAATCTTGTAAAGTAATTATTTTGTATCTAATTGTAATCCTTTGTAAAGTCTAATCTCTTTGTAACTTAGTTGACCCCCTTTGCCCAACTTTAGGCACAAGTCTTAGTTGACTTAGGGAAAGGGCTTGCCTTTGCATTAAAATCTTGCACTTTGCATTGTTTGCCTCTCATATAGACTAGTTTCCCCCCAACCTTTAACTAATTAAAATTAACTCCTAGATTTCACCTAATAACTCACATAGTAACTAGGGTCTACCCCCCTTGGCTTCCCTAGGAGTGAGCCTAGACGAAAGAAGTTCAAGTCGAGGTGACAGTGGGCTTGAACTTAGGCATTGTGCCTCCGAGTACACACGAAGTGGATTAAGACTTAGTCCACGTTTGCAAGTGTGTATAAGGACGGCAACAGGACCCAAAGGCGTCTAGATAACTTCAACAGAAGTGCCAAAGTCACCTCGAAAAATCCCTCTCAATTCCATTTAGTGTTTTGCTAACCTTAGGAGGGTATCCCTAGGTGACTTGAGGCTTTGATCATGAACTCCTGGGGAAATATGGTACCTCAAATTTGCAACATAAGCTTCATGATATCCACTATAATAACTAAAACTCTGCAACTTATTCTTCATTATTCTTCAAATCAGCAAGTGTTAGCTTCAAATTTATGATTATATAAGTCAAAAAAGGTCAAAATCTTCATTAATTAGCCCATGTTTCTGCAATAAAAGTTGCGTAAAAGCAAACTTAAATGGTAGAAAATGAAAGAAAATCACCCAAAATCAATGTTTTATTGCTGAAAAAAACCATTCTGTTAACAAATCTGCAATTAAATTCAAAAAAAAGAAATAATATTCGATGCATTTTTGCACACTCAACAAGGGCGCCTCAAATCGGCAAGAAAAACCCAAAAGCATGCAATGAAAGGCACCCTCCTCATGCATTATAGAAGCACTAGAAAGTCACTAAAAGGCACTGTCAAAGTGACTTAAGAGCACTGAGATCTTCCTAGAATATCGCAAGTAGGGGCACCCTCCTATTAAAGATAACCTACATGCAAGCCCAATCTAGAAGAAGATAGTAAAGGAGAAAAGCATGCCATGTTAGCACCTGCAAAAGCACTAGAAACTACCTAGAAAGGACCTCAAGTACGAAGTGTGGAAACCGGTACTCATAATAGAGGGAGTTTGTCTTTAGCTTTGGGATTTCATAGAGCTACACTATCCGTTGGTCTTGTGACATCCAACCTGGGGTCTAGTATTGGAGCTCCTCAACAATCTTTGTACAAAAAGACACCTTGTTGGGGAGGGCCATCAAGAAGAGGTCTGAGCCTTTACCAATTTGATAGTTGAAGAAGTTTGAATCTCTTGTTGTCATTTCTAGGCCTAAGAAGGCTGGACCATAAGGAAAGAGGAAGTGATCCTCCTAGAAGAGTCTGGACAGGGAGGACCTTGCAACACCTGTAATCTAAACCGAGAACCTCATTCAAAAAAATATTTGATTTAGGTATCGAATGAATTTAGAGAGGGACCCATCTAAATTCAGGTAAAGGTAATAGAACCTCCCCCATATCTCATAGTAAATCGGGCATCTAAAGATGAGGTGCTCCTCCGACTTCGCCTCATGCAAGTGGAAAAGCTGACAAATATTTATCCAAACAAGGAAAATGATGATTAGTTTAGATTCAGAGCTGATGCGAACCCACTATGAACTGGCCAGGGGGTATCTTGAGGGCATGCATCCAACACTCACGTGTATATATGGGTCGAACTATAAGGCCAACTTTCAGCTACATGAAGTTCTCATGGTAGAAAGCCATCTTAGGGTTGAGGCCCTCCAGAGGTGAAGTCTAAGTCGCCTAAATATATTGTCTACAAATGTCCACTTTGATAATCCTATTCAAGCCCTTCTTAGATGCAAGAGGTGGCTCGACACATCTAGAGAATACTTGAAAGGGGGAAGGTGGTCAAGACTCAAGAGAGATGACCACTAACTGCAATAACCTAAATGCCTCTAAAAACCAGCGTCAAACCCATCAACATGGCCTTGCAAAGGAAAGGGACTTGAAGGAGCAAAGAGCATGACAGTGATATCAAGCCTTGAGTGTCTAAACTTTCTCCAAACAATGCCACCTCACCCATGCGCCACCTCTTTAGCTTAATTAATTCACATTTAATACTAGTCCTTGGAAATTGCGCCCTTGGTCCATGATACCATGTAGATGCCACAACATCTTGATACTCTGCCACATGTCAAAATCTGAGCCTGGCACTTGTCATTCTTGGAGATGACGATCACTGCTAAAAATAGAAATTTCCAAAAATAGCCATCCAATCCCAAAAATTTGAAACTTGTCGAAACTGACCCAAACTCTCTACAAATGCTCGGAATGACTAGGAGACCACCATCATGTGTCTACTGCTAAAAATAGAAATTACATGCATGTCCATGATATTATACTCATTGGATTCAATTTCCCGCAAGGAAACCGAATCCGAAATCAAAATCGATATGTGAGCCCCGGTGCTCGACCTACTAAAAATAGAAATATGTGCCAAATCATCCCGGAAAAGGTCCAAAAGACTTAGAATGTCTCAAGGACCAATAATATGTGCTCGAAATCTGAATTTGGGTCCTGGAACTCAAACTCCTAAAAACAGAAAGTTCTTGCATGTCACCCAAAAAAGTGTTATCGGGCCTAGAATCATGCAAGGATCATCCCTGTATGCTTGGAACTGCTCCAAATTATCAAGAGACCCACTCAAACCGTGGCTCCTAAAAAGTAGCAACACTTGTTATATGTAGACATCTCTCTCAAATGCATGGGAAACCAAGCTAACTCGAACTCTGAACCAAACAACCATGTACCAATCATATACCTGTCTCGAACCAACCTCTACTACCAAAAGTACTAAAATCTGGGAGCCAAACTTGTACATGTTGGCTCTTAACCCTCATTGAAAATCTAGGGGTTAACAATGGCAACTCAAGGGGACGGGATCCCCCTGTGGAATGTCGAGAACCATAAGAATATGTGTTTGTAACAATATTGTTCTGTGACAACTCTGTAAGATGTACTGATGATCCTATGAAAACTGAGGAATGTCTACCAAGAATACCCCTGTAAATGTGTGGAAGAAGAGAAGGCTATGTAAGTTGATCAAGAAAATCCTGTAAGTTGACCTATGATACCAAAGTCTGTTCAATGGGCCATGGAGTCAAATCAATATAACACCTCCCACTGATAAACTAAAACACAAGGGGTTTCATCTGAATCCGCTACCTGCTACCACCCAATATGTACACTCCTCCCCATGGTAAATGTGTTGACGTCGACACAGGGGAGAGAGTCACTTCATCAGATGTCAATAATGTAAACACGTGAAGTGCAAAGGTGTAATACTCCCAATAGAATCTTAGCTATAAATCAGCTTAATTTCTTAGGGGAATTTCGTCAAATACTTAGACTTTTTGACCAAGTGCTCTCAACCAATAGCTTCTCATTTGTTGTACCAATTTAAGTGAAGTTTCTGAATGGTGTGGATATGTTTGGAGTATCAATTGAATGTGTTTCTCACTCCTTATAACTCCCAAATAGTCTGTTGTTATGTTTAAGTGAGTGTTGGTATATTTATTGGCAGAGTATCCCATTGAAGCATTTTGTCAAACATATTGCAAGCAGACTGTTGTAGCTTGTATTTTGAGTATGCTACTGATGTATTTAATGTTTTGAATAGCATATAATTGCATATAATACGAAGGGAAATCACAAGGAATGAGTGCTAAGAATTAACAACAAAAATACCTCTCAAATTCCTTGACTTATTTGTATTATAGGAGGATAAATGCCCAGGTAAAACCAGGGATTGTTTACACTGAGTTGTAGCTGATTTCAATGGCTGATATAACTCGAATAGGCGAATATAGGCACCAATAATCAACCACTAAGAGTTCCCACGAACTGGTTGTCCAACTGACGAAGATTGCATTGGAATCATGGCTTCCAATGATAAAGAAATCGCCCTTGACTGTGCATACGTCCCGCTGTAATTCCTATGCCAAATCTGCAACTATTACTTAATGGATTCGAACTCCCAATGATGGCATGACTTCATAAAACGTTTGCCAACTCCCTTGTCTTGACCAGCACTTCGTTCCAACAATAAAATGGTGTCTCCCCCCTCAAGAGGAAATTCGTCCAGCTCTCCAATTGAATTGAGTATGGATAGGATCCATTGGGAAATGCCAAGGAAAAGTCGCCCTTGATGTGCCCAACAACTCTATGATGGGATATCTTTCAGATCTCAATCAAGGAAACCAAATCAAACCACTTCTTCCCAGGTAATGCGCCCTGCCCTGCATAAAACCCTCACTGGTGTGTCCCCTTGCCAAAATTGATGGTTGAAGTAACTATGAGCTGAATAGAAACTGATGTAGAATGGTGAGGGAGGAATCTTTCACCTCCTTGGCCAAGCTTGGATCAGGAAAGGTGGAATCTTTCACCACCGAGCTGATCTCTAGAGTTTGTTCAGTCGAAACCCTCAAAACCCCCATGTATCATGGGCTCTCTAGCAAGAAGCCAGACATAAAAATGATAATCAACATAATGACATAATAGAGGCCCCTATCTCTCTTTTATACCCCATGTTCACCTTTTCTCTCCAAGTGACTTTTACTTTATTTTATTATGCATTAATTAAATCACTTAATTAATTAACCATTTTACCTCTAAAAAGTTATTTATCCATCCTTATGGCTTCTCCGACCACTGAAAGTCACTTCTCATCATCTTATCTTGTAGTGCTCTTCCTCTCGATTCCGATGAGCTATTACACTAAGAGGTTTCTCCAAGAAATATGCCCAATATGACCTTCTTAGTGAATTTAATTAAAATATGGCCCATAATAACTCAAAATTATGGAAATCGTCGAAATACAACGGAACCAAAGCCAAGTTGTGCGGAATGGATCCTGATGATGAAATATGATGAACGATGCAAGTCGGGCCCAATAAAACCCCTCAATATCTCTTGAACTCGTTGTCACCCCTGTCCTGCTACTTTGGTACGAATAACACTCTTTAATGTAATAATGTCCAAAAAAGGGGACATTACAGTCCTCCCTACTAGAATATTGTTTGTCCTCGAGCAATAACTAAATCAATCTACATATGATACCGGGGTCCCATATCCACATGTGTGACACAAAGTAGGTTCCCCTCAAGATGTGGCCCCTCCAAGTGCTCACCACGCATGACACCCAAATGCTCCTGATGAGTAGAATGATCAATGGCCATAGAACCTCAGTCAACTCCCCAAGCAACCACTCTACTCCAAACTCAACTCCATCAAACACTGAACTACCAAGCACTCCAATCCCTGGATCCCATATCAAGGTGTGAGTTGCAATGCCCTGTGAAGTATAGTCATGTAACTTATCAATACCATGAGTCTCCTGCAAATAACACACGGCCTCAACCCGAAATGATTCTGTCCTCCAAGACCATACCAAACCCAACACGGCCTCCACCGATTGAACCTAATGCTGCCATAGTGAGGTATTACAAGACCTCAACGAATCACCAACAAGTGACGTGCTCCCCCCAATACTGAAGCTCAATGGAAAATGAAAGTGACTTTCCCCTGCAAAGATCCAGTCGCCTCCATCAGTCAACAAAATGCCCAGCCCTGTAATCCCAAGGTCCCATGCTAGTCTCTGATAGCGACCATCATGTTGAGTCTTGACGTTGCACTACTCTGATCATGATTGTCTACTCAAGGTATACATATTGGATCCCCCACTCTCGGATCCTCATGCTAAACCTGGGATGATTGGGCTTGCTATCAAAAATTTGAACCTGTGAAGGTATCCCAGTGGAACCAAAATCTGCCCATCCATCGCCCAACTTAATCACGAGTATCAGTAGGGAGAACATGTCTCGCCTCATAGCACAAATCCCAGCAAGCCCTCTCAAAGTAATCCAAGAGTGAAGTTCGTTGCTCGCTGGCACAACCCGGACCCTCATAAGATGAAGCAAACCCCTGACCAAATGGACTCCTGAATCCCATGGCAAATTTGGAAGTTCATCACTTCCAATCCCCACTAACTGTTGATGAGCCATACTGATAATTGTTGGAAGCCCTCCATCCTCATCCCAATGAGAATCTGAATTTGCATCAACCTCTTAGATATCCTCTGTCCCATGGCCTAAGATACTCACCATCACGCCCAAGGTCTCAACTGTCTGTCTCTGATGATCCATCCCTATCCTGTTGTATGCAATAAAGACACTCATGTCAGGTGGTCTCATCCTACCAACTCTCCATGTCCCATGCCACTGTTTATCTCGCCCTATGCTGTTGTCAATGATGAAAGTATCAGGAAAGGCTTATAGAAATATATGCAACCGACTGTAGGACTGGAAAGTATCATATGCTTTGGTCAATCCCAAGGACTTGACCAAAGCTCATCCACTGGCACCCATGGTGAATAATCGTCTGTACTCGTCACTAAACTCCAACCATCAAGTACAATAGTAGATAACTCCACAAACTGTTGGTCAATCACTCTCCCTCCATCGTCACTCATATAGTTGTTGCTACTGTGAAGGTGATCTCCCAGAACTATGTACTGCTGCAAGGGAGAGGAATCTCCATGCTCCACTAAGTATGTCTCCTCCCTACAATCCAATGTGTCCCCCTGAATCCCAATGTACACCTCTGCATCTGCATGCTCCAATGAACTATCTCTCATCATCATATGCCCCTCGATAGTCATGCAAGCCCATATATCCTCCTGCATCATCATGTGTCCAAGGTGTATTGTTGGATCAACCTCTGCATGGATATCAACCAATCCTGGAACACAAATGAAATTGTCCTCGTAACTGCCCCTGGCTCTAAAATCCCCATGTGTATGTGTATGACCAACTATCTCAGAACTACCCATGAATGGTGGTCCCTGTGACACCCGGACATCCTCCAGCATCTCCTGGTCATATCTCTCCATAACCATCAGCGATCCTGGGTACTCCTCATGCTCCTCCATCAATTGTTGCTCCTCTGGCAAACTATCAACACCCTCTAGCAATGTAGCTGAAGGATATATCTGACTCTCTATTGAGATAGATGTAGAGGATCCCTGATTAGTCTCCTCAAAGAGCTCATCTAATCTGGACCCTGATTCTTGAAGGGTTGTTTGTGCACCTTCCAAGAATCCTCGTGTGCTCACCAACTCATGAGTGAGTCGGTCCACCTCAATCTCCTTCTCCCTCAGTGCCATGTGATGCATCTCACCAACCTCCAATAGGTAATCTCTATCCATCAACAATTGTTGGTAGTCAGCCCTCATCACAGTCACTCTCTCCAACAATATCAATGGCAAGTCCCCCATCCGAACTATCATGTGCCATCGAGGCCCTCCAACAATATCCTGCCACCAATGCGTGTGTATCATCAATGCATCTACTGGCTTCCATGATCATGTCCTCACTAACTCTCAATTGTCCTGTCAAGTATCGTGACTCCTGATCACAATCACGTTGAGGTGCTACCTCAGGCCTCTCACTGCTAGTGTCAACAATGGAATCCCCAACAACACACTCCTTAAAAGGTAAGGCACTGCACTGCCCATTGTCCACTGTGCTACTGAGTCCTCATGTATGCCAATGCACACCATCACCAACTGCTACCCCCATCTGAATCATATTGTATCTTGTATGGGCAGTTGTATCCTCCTGTGCACTCACCCTGCTACTATCATCTGCGCCGGGATCCCATACAGATGTATCCAGACATGTGATATGGTCATCCCGACCAGCTAGGAATGCATCCTCATCACTATAGATTGATCCTGGGAGTGAGGGTCCCCACAAGTTGTCGGTCTCCACAACCTAATCTATCAATGGAATCTCAAAAAGAGGTGACTCACTCTCCTCATACTAATAGGTATGTGTAGGGTCAAATGTCTCCAAGTCATGTCTCTCCTCCTGGGTCTGCAGATCCATATGTCCCTGGTGTACAATCCTCACACAAGGCTCCTCCACTATATCAAAAATGCCATTGACATCCTCATGTGTCGTGGCTATCATAGGTGCCTGAGAAGATGAAAAATGTGTCACGACCATCATGGAAAGCTCATCATCCTCCATACATGAATTCCTGGAAGCCATGTCTACACCCAAGGGTAGGTCACCCAACATTCGTATCCCATCATGCCTAGGTGCTAACACATATGATCCCTCACAAGCACCCTGGTCATCACTCTGTCCATGAGATGCATGGGTGTCACTGGCCTCATGGGAGTGCTCTAATGAAGCATCTAAGGCCACCTCTTCATGCTCAACCAAATGGTCAAACTGAGGTGTTGTCCTCTCTATATCAAGCTCCTGAATTTCAACAAATGTTCTCTTACGTTGTTCTGACATCCACACTTTTAATGTTGCAATTTCCTTCATATTATGTTCTAACATTCTTTGCAATGCTTGCCCAACTTTTATCCTAATATTTTATGGGGTATCCATCCTCCTAGACATTAAATTTACTCACAGGTTGGCAAAGGAAATCGCTTTGATACCAGTGTAGGATTCCCAATAGAATCTTAGCTATAAATCAGCTTAATTTCTTAAGGGAATTTCGTCAAACACTTAGATTGTTTGACCAAGTGCTCTCAACCAATAGCTTCTCATTTGTTGCACCAATTTAAGTGAAGTTTCTGAATGGTGTGGATATGTTTGGAGTATCAATTGAATTTGTTTCGTAGTCCTTATAACTCCCAAATAGTCTGTTGTTATGTTTAAGTGAGTGTTGGTATATTTATTGGCAGAGTATCCCATTTGTTGAATTTAAAGCAGCTGCAAGAGCCATTCTTCGGGAGGATGGCAAAGACCCTAGCTGAAATCTAGGGCCCTCAGTGCACCCCTGGGGTTCTTGGTCTAGGACCAAACAGTCAGTGCCATGGCAAAAGACCCTTGTAAGGGCCCCCAGTAGATGACAGGGGTTCTTGGTCTGGGACCAAGCAGCAAAAGACCCTTGTTAGGGCCCCCAATATGACTGGGGTTCTTGGTCTGGGACCAAGCAGTAAAAACCCCTGAGAGGGCCCCCAGTATATGACTGGGGTTCTTGGTCTAGGACCAAGCAGTTAAAGTCCCTAGATATGTCTAGGGCCTCTGGACATGGTCCAGGGTACCCATGCCTGGGGCATGGGTTGATCCTTGGTCTTGTACCTTGGTGGATAAGACCCCAGAAATGTTCTAGGGCAACTTGATCCTTGATCAGGTATTTTGTTGGTGTATGACCCTCCTTGAAAGTGGGCATGACCACATGAGGGATGTATCCCATATGCAATGATGATAAAGTTAATAAGGTCACCTTGAATATGAATGGACAAGTATTGCCACCAAGCTACCCCACCTAAAACCCCTTTACCCTTGTTTATGTTTGTTTGGGGCTTTGTTTTTGTCTTAAGGGTTAATGTAAAATATTAATTAAATATTTTAATTATAACATGTTTTGAATTAATATTTATATTAATTAAACCATGTTATTTTTATTTTTTAATTTAATTACTATTACCCTTATTTTTTGCCCTAGCCTAAACTATAAATAAGGCCTACCCTCTACCCTTCATACTACACTCTTATGATCATTAAAGAGAGCGGATCTCTCCTTGCTAGCTGTGGCCCCCTTTGCAACAGTATTCTCCTTGCTAG
>ML778542.1:215552-252539 GCA_009831015.1 Picea engelmannii | reverse complement strand
GTATCTTGTTCTTTAATCTTGTGTATCTATTTGCAAAGGCTTAGAAGGTATGCTATCATACAATAGGATAAGATAAATCTAGTTTGATTCATCTTGTTTCTTCCTTATAAATCATAGACTTTTATATTGCATGTTGCGTTTTCGATTAAACTAACATGCATGTTTGAGCTTTGTTTTGTGTAGGGAAGACCTTTTTTAACAAATGTTTGCAGGATTGAAGTACATTGTTGCAGGTTTCTCAAGCTTGGAGGATTGATAGGTTGTTGCTTCAACCATCATTGTCCAAGATCTTCAAAGGATTGAGCTCCCTCTACTCTTCATCAAAGGACCCCATCGCCCATAAACTTTCAATGCTTGAAAGAAAAAGGATTCTTCTTCTCCCTCTCATTTCTCTTTAAAATTATTTGGTTACTTTCATTGCATGTTGAAGAATTTAATTCTAAATCAGAAGTTTGAATTAGTTTTCTTTACATGCAAAGTTTCTAGATCTTGTTAGAATTTTTTCAATTTAAAGAAGTAGATATAGGGCATTTTCTAGCTCCTTTTCCCAGATTTGAAGCTAGTTAAGTGCTTTGTGTTTTGAGTTCAAAATCAAGCTAACTAACTGCCTTATGTTTTCTGTTTTAGGACAGCGAACAGAAACAGTTAGAAGACCCTAAGTTTAGTCCATGCAAACTGTCCAAAAGTCCAAAAAAAAATTCTTTTTTGCCTTCGAAAATTTTCGGAAAATTTTTTTATAATTTTTTTTTTTTTTAAGTTTTAGAATTATTTCCTATCATTTTCTAATTCAATCTATTGCCTGCTTTGTTGCAGCAAGTGCAGATCCAAAAGGAGATTCCGCTCATTTTGGGCAAAATTCAAGTTTTGGAGGACCCTGGGGGGTTGCAACTTCGCCAAAAAAACAAAGTTTTTTTGTTCTATCTTCTCTCTCTTGTAGTCTTTTCATTGATCCATTATAAGGATCCCTCTTCTTTCAAAGGGGCTAAAAGCTCAAAAGAACTCTAAAGTTCTTCGTTGTAATACCTGATAAAAGCGAGCCTTTGCCCAGTTTTCTTCATCCCCTTAAGGGGGATTTGTGTTGTGGTGGCTTGTTTGTTTGTCGTTTTAAGTTGTGCATGCCTAAATCTATTAATCAATCACACAAATCAAGCGAATCAAACACACTACAAACACTCTAACTATATGCATGTTCAAATTAACTCTATTTTTTCATGCATCTTGCTAAGTTTCATTTTAAGTTGTGCATGCATAAATCTATTAATCAATCACACAAATCAAGCAAATCAAACACACTACAAACACTCTAACTATATGCATGTTCAAGTTAACTCTAATTTTTCATGCATCTTGCTAAGTTTCAAGTAAATTCCCTTTTTTTTTAGTTAGTTTGCAACAATAATTCTGAAGCAATATCTTGGGGATCCCTCTTTCAATTAAAAAGCAAGATATTTAAAAAACTTAAGTGTTGCAAATCTCTTTTCTAAAGTATTTTTTACAAGTTGCCTCAATTACAAAGCAGGGTATGATCTATCTTTTCAAAGTAATTGAACCTTGCTAGTTTAATAGGGCAATCCATTAAGATTGTAAGTTCACTGGGAGGAAAGGGCCTGAAAGCGATCTGCGAAGTAAGACGGTTCGCCGTGTTGGACATCCAGCGCTTTCAGTGAGTTTACTGGTGAAACCATTGGGTTTCCGTAAATTCTCAGTAGTCCAAGCAGAGAACGAACTTCTTAATGGGCCAAACACTTTCATTAACTAATCACAAAATTAAACTTAATAAAATCTTCGATCTACACTGCCCATGACTCCCTTTAAGGCACTGGTTAAAACATACTATCTGTTGATCTCTGTCTTAAGTGAGCAAATTTCACGCATGCTTTAATTGATTTATCTTTTATGTGAGCAGTTACATTTTATGCATTGTATCTAACTTTATTGTTCAAGTCTTGCAGATCTTGTATCCTTTGGTAATGGACATACATGTTTATGGAATAGTATTTCACTTTACAATCTGATGATTATGTATGCATGCTTATGAACAAGTACTTGGTGATTATGATAAATGCTAAATGTTAGTTTATGTGATTTTATTTCAAGCAATAAAACTCCTAGAATAAAGTTTTCTTTCCTTCTTAGTTTAGAAAGCCTTAACTTATTTTTATAGGGACTAACCCCCTTGGCTTCGCTAGGAGTTGGCCTAGACGGAGGAGTTGAGGATCAGGTGACAGCACCCTGACTCGAGACTTGCCCCCAAGGACACACCAAGTGAATTGAAGGTTTCTTCCACTATAACCCAGGTGTGTCTCCTTAATCCCTAGTGCGCCCCTCAAAAGGAAATTAAATTCGCCCAGCTCTCCAATTGAATTGAGTATGGATTGGATCCATTGGGAAATGCCAAGGAAAAGTCGCCCTTGATGTGCCCAACAACTTTATGATGGGATATCTCTCATATCTCAATCAAGGAAACCAAATTGAACCACTTCTTCCTAGGTAATGCACCCTGCCCTGCATAAAACCCTCACCGGTGCGCCCCCTTGAAAAAATTGATGGCTGAAGTAACTCTGAACTGAATAGAAACTGATGTAGAATGGTGAGGGAGGAATCTTTCACCTCCTTGGCCAAACTTGGATCAGGAAAGGTGGAATCTTTCACCACCAAGCTGATCTCTAGGGTTTGTTCAGTCAAAATCCCCAAGTATCACGGGCTCTCTAGCAAGAAGCTAGATATCAAAATGATAATCAACATAATGAGAGAATAGAGACCCCTATCTCTCTTTTATACCCCCTGTTCACCTTTTCTCTCCAAGTGACTTTTACTTTATTTTATTATTCCTTAATTAAATCACTTACTTAATTAGTTAACCATTTTACCTCTAAAAAGTGATTTATCCATCCCTATGGCTTCTCCGGCCACTGAAAGTCACTTCTCATCCTCTTATCCTGTAGTGCTCTTCCTCCTGATTCCGATGAGCTATTACACTAAGAGGTTTCTCTAAGAAATATGCCCAATATGACCTTCTTAGTGAATTTAATTAAAATATGGCCCATAATAACTCAAAATTACGGAAATCGTTAGAATGCAACGAAACTAAAGCCAAGCTGTCCAGAATGGATCCTGATGATGAAATATGATGAACGATGCAAGTCGGGCCCAATAAAACCCCTCAATATCTCTTGAACTCACTGTCACCCCTGTTTGGCTACTCTAGTAAGCATAACACTCTGTAATGTAATAATGTCCAAAAATGGGGACATTACAGAAGGAACACCACCAATTATGACAATGTGTCCTAAGGTACGAGCACAACCTGACACTGTGAAAGATGTTCTGAAGTCAAACAGTGACAAGGATCATCCAATCAAGGCCCAATGATACTCATCCTTGTCGGATGTGAGATAGTTTCCAATGAGGCTAACAGCGACCAAGCTGCTCTACTTCTGGGTCATCTATAGATGTGTCGAAGTCGAGACAACATGACCTGCTGAAAATAAGAGCAACGATGTCTCTCTTCCCTCGGGACGAAGTGATAACTGAAGAAGATCAAGATGAAAAGAACCAGGTACCATATCCCTGTTGTTGGATGAGGGGGGATGACTGACTCAAAGCAAAACGCTCAATAATAAGAGATGAGGAGACAAGACATAAGATGACTCAAGACTTTCCTATGTCTCCTCAAACTACCCATCCTAAAGGATTAATGCTCCGGGAATATGACAAACAGGACCCCCATCCAAGCTCACTCTAATGGTAAACACAAAGACTCAGCATGCAAAAGATACACATTCAGATTTTAACCCACGAAAAGCACTAATGGATAGCATTTTTTTCTAGAAAAGAAAGACTCACAAGACACGACCACTGACACTTATGCAAAGACTGAAGTAAATAACTGAAGGAAAAAACACTGCAAGGGAAATGTAGATTGTTTTCCTAAAATCTGGAGAAAATCAACAAGCTAAACTACTGAAATGACAATGCGGAAAAGAAAGAGGACCTACACAAAAGTTTTACCCCAAAGCTGCCATGATGAAATCATCATACTCAAAGGACCAATGTAACCATGCAGCCAAATGATCAATATGACGGGAAAGATCAACCAAGTCAACCTTCCAGGGGGACCAACTATGAAAACTCATATGACCCAAAATTGCCTTGATGTATTTGTTGATGAAGGCATAGTTGAAGGCTGCTAGATGATTGAAGGTTGTCAGTTGGGATTTAGTACATGGTATTTCAATAGTAAGAAGCGTGAATGCATGAGAGTCAAAAATCCTCGAATCAACCTGTTGAAATACCTCCCTCATTCTAAGCTCGGCGGAGTCATAATGAACTCTGATATCCAAGCTCTGATCAATCATAGGATCCTTCTGAGGGACAAGATCTAGTTGCAAGACCATAGGTAAAGTGCAAGGGACATCATCCTTTGGTGGCCCCTGTTATCCAACACTTTTAGGGATAACTAGGAGATCATGTCTCGAGGCCCAAATGTCCTAGACATGGAGTACCTATAGTCGGATCGACTTTAGCATGGCCCTGGAGGGCCCATCCTTTCTCCCTTACAGAACCTCTACCTTGCCAGCGGCAGCAGCATCCATCACCATCGGCTTGTTCTTGTATTAGAGGTGGTTCTTGCTCCATGAGGTAATGAGTCCGGGTATCATGGTATGTGTCACTTTGATCCTCAAAACCTTTGAATATGTGCATATAATTCCTTTTGTTTCTAACAAATGCTTGGATCTTATACTTGCTCACATGACCATGTCTGGGGGGCGATGACAGGATGCCCTAGTAAACCTGTGTTTGTAGGTTTTGGTTTGCCACTGGGAGTATTTCTGAAAAGCCATCGTCTGCTCCCATCATGGCATCACTTTTTCATCTTGCTTCCCGCTCATATATCCCTTTACACTTGTCCGGGCACTAGATTGACCTATTTTCAGGATTGCACCTTACCTGGTGGGAAGAAGGGGCTAAAGGCCCAGAAGGTAAAAGCAAGCTAGCAAAAGATAAAAGCCTAAGAATAAAACCTCGAGATGCTTCGCCTAGGGATCCCCGAGAAAGCAATAAAGGGCTTCTCAGCAAGAAACAAGAGGGACCCGTAAAAAATAATAAAATAAGACCTAGTCAGAGGATAGGGGGTCTCATCACGAACCAGCCTATTAGGTCCATGGGTACCTAGCAGTATGACATTACCACCAGCTAGTTACCACGCCAGGGTAGTGACTCTTGGTTGCATGGCCAAGGGAAAGGGGGTCTCATCACGAGCCAACCTTCTCATTTCTGTGAAAGTACTTGTGGGTAACACTGTCACCACTGGTCACCACGCCAGGGCAGTGTCCCTTGATTGGCCTCTTGAAGAAAAAGAAATAAAGAATAAAAGGCATGAATGGGCTTGGAAAAAATTGCATCCAAGACAGATGCAGCTCGCCTTCTACAAAGGCACCCACAGGTAAAGCTTTGCACCCTCTCATTGCACCCACTTGCCTGGACATCCCTTATCCACATCACCCACTTGCATGGCTCAGATGAGGTCTCTTCCCGAAACTTTCCTCTTCCAGTGGACACTAGCCCAATAGGATGCCCTGTCACTTTCCCCAAACTTGTATTGCAGGCTTGTATAATGTCTTTGAGCTTTTAACTGGGATAATAGGGGTTTTATGCACATGTTTAATAACATTGATGATGAGATGTGATTGACATTGCTATGATCCCTGTGACTGATGAGCCCATGGAGGGCGTAGTTGTTGATGTGCAGGATCATGCTCGACGGACACGTACCATATTGGACCAGTACACATGGGGAGATGATTAGTTCGAACCTCCATGGGGCTGAAGAGCCCACCAGATGGATGTTGAGACCCCATCAGGGCGCAGTGACAGGACAGATATGGTCAGAGGCTTTGCACCGAAGAAGAGGAGGACGATCCACCAGAGGCACCCTGGTAGAGCTTGACCTAGGGGGGTTGTGCCTTCTCCATTGGAACGTTGACCCTGGAAGGCCCTGGACGTCACCCATGATGATCATGACGTCATCCAGCCTTGTGGACTTCTTGCGAGGCAGATTTGGCAATGTTGGCACGTGTGGCAAGTTGGAGAAGCCCAAGAAGGGCTAACATTTTGCTCCAGGATGCTGCATTTGCCCTAGAAGGGGCTAACGTCACCCTAAAAGGGGCATGACGTCTCTCTTTAGCTTGATTAGGGTGTAATTTTGAACATTTAATGTAAAACAGTATGATTTTTAGTATTTTGGCCTTGTCGGCCTTTTTATGACCTAAAAGTGAAATTAGGTCATGGTATATTATAAATTGAGGGTTTTTACTCTCATTTTTCATCATCTCTCACTCACCACTTGGTGAAGGTCTGAAATTTGCACCCTCTTTAGGGTTTTGGCTGAAATTTTGAGGCGCACCTGTTGAAGGAGACTTTTTATTGGCATTTTGGCATTTATCTTGGTGGAAGGTGTTACAACTAGGGTTTGCTACTTGATTTCTTGGTGGAATGTAAGTAAATTTCTGCAAAACTTCTTAATTGAATGGTTGTAGTTTTACTTCTCTTGCATTTATGGTTATAATTTGTTGATTAAAACCCTAGGGGACAAGCACACATAGAAGGTCCTTGTCTCATGTCCCTATCAAGATTTTTAGCCATTTCATTCGCTGAAGATAGAGCCTTGCCTTAGCAACACTCTACTTTCAGCACTTGTTGAAAAGGATTGAGCCTTGCCTTAGCAACACTCAAATCCATCTTCTCCTATGCTAGTCGTTTTTACTTTTCTAAAGCTAAGAAGGAAAGACGCATCAAGGCCTAGTTCCCCTACACCTTGATGAGTCGATTTTCTAGGGTTTGTTGGTAAAGCCTTGCCATAGCAACATGTTGCCTGCAAAACCTCTTGTCTTAAGTCTTATGCAACCTTTTATGCTAGCCGTTTTTGCCATTGAGCTAAGGAAGTAGGAGAGAGCACTGAGGCCTAGTTCCCCTACACCAAAGTGAGCCTCCCTCCCCTAGGGTTTCATCCTTGAGGACTTGCCTTAGCAACAACTCAAGGTCTAACCTTCTTGTCCTTAGTCTTATTATTTTCACTTGATCCTTCAACTTTTGTGTCCTCTACTTTTGACTCCATGAACCCTAAGGCACTGATCTAAAAGACCTCTTTGTCTTGAGTAAACTTGATCACAATCTCAATCAAACACTTGAAAGCAATTACTAATCTTTCTAACCCTAGCCTAAAGGCTAACCCTACTAACTAATTGTTGTCGTCATCTTTGTTATTAAAACTCATTGTGCAGCTATCGTTTTTCGTATGAGAAATTGAATGGTTATTTAAGGCATTGCTTAAATGAAGTGTTAATTATTACAATTGAATGCCACGTTTTCTTAACATTTATTGAAGAAGTGACATTATGTATTATTGCTATTTTATAAACATTGACTTTGTCAATATTTATTATTCAATTGCTTATACATATCAGATAGTCATTGATTACATGAAGTACTAACCAAGTGAGTAAGCTTCCATATATTTGTTTCTTGTTGCTTTCTCTCGGGCAGGTGCATCTCTATTTTTGGTTATACTTCTCTTTATTGGCTGTTAGCCGGACTATTTGCTCGGTGGTGACTTGTGCGGGGGGGAATTTACCTTTATTCTTGCAATCCTTTGCCTTCTCAAAACCCCAGGTCACCGGGGACGTCTCCCCTAGGCCTTACCTCCCTAAACAGAAAGAATCTTCCCATCGAGGTGACATTGGGTGGGATCGGTTCAGTTACGCCAGTTTGCCTCTTTACATCTATCCTTTATCCTTACTACAAACTGTGCAATAACATTTTAGCGTCGCTGCCGGGGAACACTGAGTCAAACCTTACTCAAAGACGACAATTTTTCGGTAAGCCTTGCCTCTAGAAGTCTTTATCTTACAAGCTTACTTGGCGACTCCACTTAGGGTGTTTTCCCTTATCTTTTGATAGTTTCAAGAAAATTATCTGGCAACTCCACTGATGACGAAGCCAACAATGACTTCACAATGGGATCCCGAGAATTACAAGCCTTTAGACATGAGCAAAATCTCGGGATACCCACGACAAATGCCCCCGATAAAAGGAGAATGGCTCCCTAGATTCACTGGTAGCGATGGGGAAAGAGTTGACTTTCATATGGATGAATTTTATGCTTATTTTGGACTACATCTTGTCGATGATGATGTCGAAGATGTAGTGATGAAACTTTTTCCCACCACTCTTCACGGGAGTGCTAAAAAATGGTATGACAATCTCCCCAATGCTAGCATCACAACTATGGAACAATTGGAAGATACCTTTCTCGGAAAATGGGGTAATCAGTTGAAAGACATCTCAGTACTACTAAAAAGATTCGAGCATATAAAACAAACTGAGAATGAAACTCTCAGAGACTTCCAGAGTAGGTTTGAGGGCACACTATGTCAGATTCCTAAAAGCCATCATCCTAAAGACGAGTACATTGTCCATCTCTACACCCATGCACTTTTGGTGCATCTAGGTTTTCCCCTCAGTAAAAAGGGCCCAAGGACACTCAATGAAGCTTACGGCATGGCTACAAGAATTGAGCAAAACATCTCCTTATACGGGATAAAAGACCTCTTTACCTCAGGTACTCTTAGTATGGAAAGTTTGTTTGCCCTTGAGAACTCCAATGTTAACTTCCAAGAAGAAGGGGAACAAACCATCATTCAGCATAGGACCACTAAAGATATGGCCGAGGAGCTGGAACCTAAGCAAAATGATGAAGTATCAACCTATGCTCCTCCATCTGATGAAGTAATCCACGAACCATTTCATCCTGCACAACAAAAGGACGAGGAGGTTAGTTGCTTTCCTTTTCAGGATTCCAATGACACCTTGTTCCATGATTTAGAAAATGAAGGAGAAATGGAAGCCTTGAACGAAGTGGATATTCCTTTTTGTGCTTTTGAAGACGAAGGGGCAATTCATGAGGATAAAACAATGATGTATGTAGAAGACACCCAAGCCCTCAAAGCTCCTACACAAGAAGAAACAGTAAGTTACCCTCCTCCCCAAAATTTTGACGATTTTCTACTTTATGATTCGGGAAAAGAGGAGGAGATAGATGAGCATATGAGTGTTTTGAATCATCCATGTTATGACACAGATACTGACATAGTTGATAACATTGATGAGTTCATACATGTTGGGAGACGTAGGTGGGATATAGTTGGTTATGATGTGGATCCCATCTATGACATTGAGAGTCATTTCCAAGTGTTGCCTTTACAATCATCACCGCAGATTCTTGACAAGTGGCAACTAGGAGATGAAATTTTTACCAATACTTTTCAAACACCCAAGGAAGACCTAGTACCTTGTTTTCCTGATAGCTTTCAGTCTTTCCTTGAGGATGTTGATGAGTACTCCTCTGAGCACCTGGATTCTTTCCTTGAAGATGATTGTCAACCACCGTTGTGCTCAAGTTTCGATAGAAGTAAGGACCTTCTTGACCTAAAGAAAGATCCTTATGACAACACCCCCAGGCCACCTCCGATTACTTTACTTTGTTGTCTCTAGAGGTGTAGTTGGGGAGTATGTTTTTGATGTTGAGTTTCCTCTGGGGCAAACCCTAGAGTCCAAGGGTTGGCTGAATACTACAAGTTTAAGTCTGTCATCTCAGTTTTTCAACTTTCCCTTAAAAATTTACCAGTTGTTTGCTAGATCTTTGTCGATCCCTTCCCCAGCTCCAAAGTGTGAACACGTCCTAGGTAGCCAGTTTGTCGACCCTTTGAGTCAGTGTTCTAAACCTTGGATTTTTCATGACCCCTTCCTGAAGTGGATTGAGTACTTTCCTCGAAGATTGACTAGCCACGATTTTATCCCTCCCACCGGCCTCCATGAGTTAGACCTTGCGATTTCCGATGATATGATATATGTTCTAACCCATGTCATTTTTGTGCTTGACTTATCACTATTTTGGTTTATGATGAAGCACAAAGGCAGGTATTGTGGGACGTTGTTGGATTGGCTTCACTGGTTGTTTGACTACACCCAACATCCAGCCAACAGGTAAGTACAGCTAAGTAGTTTGCTTTTACATGAANATATATATATATATATATATATATGTTGGGGTGGTATCACCACCCCAATTAGTTACTAATGTTTGCTACTGAGATCAAGCAAGTAAACAGCTTATGCCAAAGATGTTGAGGTTCTCATGTGCTCTACGGTGAGCACATGTCCCCGAGTTGGAGCCAGATGTTATCCCCCACTTTTAGGGATAACTAGGAGATCATGTCTCAAGGCCCACAGGGCCTAGACATGGAGTACCGAGAGTCGGATCGACTTTAGCATGGCCCTGGAGGGCCCATCCTTTCTCCATTACAACGCCTCTACCTTGCCAGCAGCAGCAGCATCCATCACCATCGGCTTGTTCTTGTATCAGAGATGTTTCTTGCTCCATGAGGTAATGAGTCCAGGTATCATGGTATGTGTCACTTTGATCCTCAAAACCTTTGAATATGTGCATATAATTCCTTTTGTTTCTAACGAATGCTTGGATCTTATACTTGCCCACTTCACCATGTTTGGGGGGAAAGACCTAGGGGGGTTGTGCCTCCTCCATTGGAACGTTGACCCTGGAAGGCCTTGGACGTCACCCATGATGATCATGACGTCATCCAGTCCTGTGGACGTCTTGGGAGGCAGATTTGGCGTTGTTGGCACGTGTGGCAGGTTGGAGAAGCCCAAGAAGGGCTAAAGTTTTGCTCCAAGATGCTTCATTTTCCCTAGAAGGGGCTAACATCACCCTAAAAGGGGCATGAAGTCTCTCTTTAGCTTGATTAGGGTGTAATTTTGAACATTTAATGTAAAACAGTATGATTTTTAGTATTTTGGCCTTGTGGGCCTTTTTATGACCTAAAAGTGAAATTACGTCATGGTACAGTATAAATTGAGGGTTTTTACTCTCATTTTTTCATCATCTCTCACTCAACACTTGGTGAGGTCTGAAATTTGCGCCCTCTTTAGGGTTTTGGCTGAAATTATGAGGCGCACCTGTTGAAGGAGACTTTTTATTGGCATTTTGGCATTTATCTTGGTGGAAGGTGTTACAACTAGGGTTTGCTACTTGATTTCTTGGTGGAATGTAAGTAAATTTCTGCAAAACTTCTTAATTGAATGGTTGTAGTTTTATTTCTCTTGCATTTATGGTTATAATTTGCTAATTAAAACCCTAAGGGACAAGCACACATAGAAGGTCCTTGTCTCATGTCCCTATCAAGATTTTTAGCCATTTCATTTGTTGAAGATAGAGCCTTGCCTTAGCAACACTCTACTTTTAGCACTTGCTGAAGAGGATTGAGCCTTGCCTTAGCAACACTCAAATCCATCTTCTCCTATGCTAGCCATTTTTACTTTTCTAAAGCGAAGAAGGAAAGACGCATCAAGGCCTAGTTCCCCTACACCTTGATGAGCTGATTTTCTAGGGTTTGCTGGTAAAGTCTTGCCAAAGCGACACGTTGCCTGCAAAACCTCTTGTCTTAAGTTTTATGCAACCTTTTATGCTAGTCGTTTTTTCCATTGAGCTAAGGAAGGAGGAGAGAGCACTGAGGCCTAGTTCCCCTACACCAAAGTGAGCCTCCCTCCCCTAGGGTTTCATCCTTGAGGCCTTGCCTTAACAACACCTCAAGGTCTAACCTTCTTGTCCTTAGTCTTATTATTTTCACTTGATCCTTCAACTTTTGTGTCCTCTACTTTTGACTCCATTAACCCTAAGGCACTGATCTAAAAGACCTCTTTGTCTTGAGTAAACTTGATCACAATCTCAATCAAACACTTGAAAGCAATTACTAATCTTTCTAACCCTAGCCTAAAGACTAACCCTACTAACTAATTGTTGTCGTCGTCTTTGCTATTAAAACTCATTGTGCAACTATCGTTTTTTCTTATGAGCAATTGAATAGTTATTTAAGGCATCGCTTAAATGAAGTGTTAATTATTACAATTGAATGTCGCGTTTTCTTAACATTTATTGAAGAAGTGGCATTGTTTATTATTGTTATTTTATAAACATTGACTTCGTTAATATTTATTATTCAATTGCTTATACATATCAGATAGTCATTGATTACATGAAGTACTAACCAAGTGAGTAAGCTTGCATATATTTGTTTCTTGTTGCTTTGTCTCGGGCAGGTGCATCTCTATTTTTGGTTATACTTCTTTTTATTGGCTGTTAGCCAGATTATCTGCTCGGTGGTGACTTGTGAGGGGGGTAATTTACCTTTATTCTTGCAATCCTTTGCCTTCTCAAAACCCCAGGTCACCGGGGACGTCTCCCCTGGGCCTTACCTCCCTAAACAGAAATAATCTTCCCGTCGAGGTGACATTGGGTGGGATTGGTTCAGTTACGCCAGTTTGCCTCTTTACATCTATCCTTTATCCTTACTACAAACTGTGCGATAACAGAACCAAAGGTGGCTCCTCCTGTTGTAATGGTATCTGATCTAGTTGTCATGAACCACTACTGTGATAGGCAAGGATGAAGCCTCTACTAGGATGGGTACGGATGAGATATCTTGTTGACTGATCTCTACTTGGTTAACTTGTGGCTCCTCCTCTTGAAACTTTTCATACTCTTGAAATTTTTCATCTTGACTAATGGGAGGAGCCAATGAAACTCTTGAGTAATCACATCTTCACCTTCATCTTCTTGGAACTCTACCTGTGACTCAATTGGTGCAGCTCTTGGCTTCGGATCATCTAAAATTGGGCTATCACCCTCTTGTTCTTCTCTCAGAACTTGATATGGTGCAAGTTGTGGTTCATCTTCAGTAACACGGACTTTTTGCACTTCTGTAACAACCAATGGTTGAAGATCATCGAGTGGAGTTGTCGTCACTGGTTGGTCTAGAACATGGATCGAAGGGAGTTCAAACGATACAAGATAATTTCTTTCTAACTTGATAGCGGCAACTTGCACTTCCTCCATATTTTGAGGGTCTCCATTCCTGAGAAAAACACCAAAAATACTATCAAATGCATCAAGATAATAAATCAAAGAAGCATCTTCGTTAGGCCTTACTCTATAAGGAATTTGATTGTAAAATTTGGAAAAACGAGTGTTAAATTGGAAAACAGTTTCACTTTCATGCTTCTTAATAATTGAAAAAACTGTGCATAGGAAGAAAAAGTCCTCTGTATTTGCCCATCTCTTAGTCAATTTTTCCTGGAAGGAATTTCATCCATCAATGGAAGCATCAGGAAGGGACTTGTACCATGCTCGTGCCTCCCCCTCGAGGGTCGACACAAACATCCACATCAAAATCGCCCACCACTTGCAAAAATTTAGCCAAGTGATCCTCAACTGATTCTCCCCACCTCCCTGCAAACAAAGGTATGTGTTTAAGCCATTTATATGCAAGTAAGTCACGAGGATAATCTGGGAATGCAACAAAACTTAGTGGATCAAAGGCAGAAAATCTCCACCTTATTATGGCCTCACAGTTGCATCCATATTGTTAGTCTCGGATTGAAAAAAGCACAACTACTACCCTTCTACTCAGGTCGAGATGGAAATAAAACGAAAGATGAAGATATCAAAGATACACTCACCATAATGCTCGTCGAAAAAGAACTTACCTAAGAACTCACACGCTTACCAACTTCGATTTACCAACTTCAAGAGGAGTTCTTGGTGAAGGAATAGTCTTGTTCCGAGAAAATGTGTTAGGGCTTCTTCAAGCTCGGAACTAGACCTTGTGAGGAATCAAAACCAAGAGATCTTCTTACATAAGTCCCATGTGGAGTCGTCCCTGTATCCTGTGGAGTCGCAAGGTGATTCAAATAAAATATAGCAAAATTTAAAACTTACTAATGTCGTTGTTACCAAGGCTAGCGGTCCCCGCCAACGGTGCCAATTTGTTAGAACAAATTTCCACCCTCTAATTGAGATGATATAACTAATATTTCAGCAATAAAAACTTGGCTAATTCAAGGAGAAAAGCCCCAAATTGTCATGGGCTAGACCCCTCTCCATTTGAGCTAGTGCTTGTAACCACAGGGGGGAGTCCCTAGGCACCCTGGGTACCTTCTTGTTGTCTTTTAGGACTGATTTTCTGTGTTTATTGGCGAAAAACAGTCGCTGATATGTTCGGGGCAGCGTTTTAAAACTGTCCAAAACAAGGGAAAAAATCGTTCACTTTTTATTGGAGGGATCCTGCAGGGTTAGCACAATAAAAGAGAGAGAGATAGAAAAAAAACTGCTCAAAAGATCAACATAAACCATAATGAACAGCAAGAAAAAGATACTAATCTACATGCAAAATTCACAAGATACCATCAAGAAATAAGGTTAGAACAAAACCACAAAATTTCCTTATTGATAGGCTTGCAAGAGGGTTGGTTGCACCACAATTGACAAATCCACAACCGGTACAATGATCACTTTGCCAAAAGAAGAGTAACTAGACTAAGAATGAGAGAAGTATGCTAATTGTTGCAATAATCCGACCAATAACCAATGAAGACCATCCACTATATAGGAGAGGAGTGTGCAGCTATTGGCTCTGGATCATCTAAAATTGGGCTATCACCCTCCTGTTCTTCTCTAGGAACTTGATATGGTGCAAGTTGTGGTTCATCTTCAGTAACACGGACTTCTTGCACTTTTGTAACAACCAATGTTTGAAGATCATCGAGTGGAGTTGCCGTCACTGGTTGGTCTGGGACATGGATCGAAAGGATTTCAAAGGCTACAAGATAATTTCTTTCTAACATGATAGCGGCAGCTTGCACTTCCTCCATATTTTGAGGGTCTCCATTCCTGAGAAAAACACGAAAAATACCATCAAATGCATCAAGATAATAAATCAAAGCAGCATCTTCATTAGGCCTTACTCTGTAAGGAATTTGATTGTAAAATTTGGAAAAGCGAGTGATAAATTGAAAAACAATTTCCTTTCATGCTTCTTAATAATTGAAAAAATTGTGCATAGGAAGAAAATGTCCAGTGTATTTTCCCATCTCTCAATGAATTTTTCCTGGAAGGAATCCCATCCACCAATGGAAGCATCAGATAGGGACTTGTACCATGCTTGTGCCTCCCCCTCGAGGGTCGACACAAACATCCTCATCACCACATCCTCATGTTCCACATCAAAATCGCCCACAAGTTGGAAAAATTTGGCCAAGTGATCCTCAACTGATTCTCCCAACCTCCTTGCAAACAAAGGTATGCGTTTAAGCCATTTATGTGAAGGTAAGTCATAAGGATAATCTGGGAATGCAACAAAACTAGTGGATCGAAGGAAAAAAATCTCCACCTTACTGGTGGCCTCGCAGCTACATCCATATTGTTAGTCTCAAATAGAAAAAAACACAACTACTACCCTACTACTAAGCTCAAGATGGTAATAAAACGAAAGATGAAGATATCGAAGATACACTCACCATAATGCTCGTCGAAAAAGAACTTACCTAAGAAATCATACACTTACCAACTTCGAGAGGAGTTCTTGGTGAAGGAATAGTCTTGTTCCAAGAAAAGGTGTTAGGGCTTCTTCAAGCTCGAAACTAGACCTTGTGAGGTAATAAAAACCGAAATATCTTCTTGCATAAGTCCCCTGTGGATTCGCCCCTGTATCCTGTGGAGTCGCCAGGCGAGTCAAATAAAATATAGCAAAATTAAAAACTTACCAATGTCGTTGTTACCAAGGCTGGCGGTCCCCGGCAACGGCATCAATTTGTTAGCACAAATTTCCACCCTCCAATTGAGATGATATAACTAATATTTCAGCAATGAAAACTTGGCTAATTCAAGGAGAAAAGCCCCAAATTGTCACAGGCTAGACCCCTCTCCGTTTGGGCTAGTGCTTGCTAACCTCAGGGGGGAGTCCCTAGGCACCCTAGGTACCCTGTTGTTGTCTTTTAGGACTGATTTTCTACGTTTATTGACAAAAAATAGTCGCTGATATGTTCAGGAAGTCAATAAAACTGTCCAAAACAAGGGGAAAAATCATTTAATTTTGCTTGGAGGGATCATGCAAGGTTAGCACAATAAAAGAGAGAGAGAGAGAAAAAAAACTGCTCAAAATATCAACATAAACCACAATGAACAAGAAAAAGATACTAATCTACATGCAAAATTCACAAGATACCATCAAGAAATAAGGTTAGAACAAAAACACAAAATTTCTTTATTGATAGGCTTGCAAGAGGGTTGGTTGCGCCACAATTGACAAGTCCACAACCGGTACAATGATCACTTTTCCCAAAGAAGAGTAACGAGACTAAGAATGAGAGAATAAGTATGCTAACTACTACAATAATCCAACCAATAACCAATGAAGACCATCCAATATATAAGAGAGGAGTGTGAAGAAAATAGGAGTTAATGCGCATGAGGGAATAAGTGTGAGTGAGAAATTTAGGAATTAATGCACATGAAGGAATAAGTGTGAGTGAGTAATGAGCATGGGTGAGTTATGAGTGAGAGTGTATGGAGGATAATTTTAGCTTTCCAACGCATGTTAGATTGCTAAATTTGGCCAAAGGATGAAGGATTTATGAGTTAAAGAGAAATTCGCCCTATTTTTTAGGGATTTCCTAAAATTTAGAAATTTTGCGTTTAAAAGCAATTTAGGGAGAATTTTTAAAAACTAGTTGCATGGAAAGTGAGAGGAACAGAGTGAGAAAAATTAGCCTTGAGTTGCTAAACTTTCTCCAAACAATGCCACCTCACCCATGCGCCACCTCTTTAGCTTAATTAATTCTCATTTAATACATAATCCTTGGAAAATGCGCCCTTGGTCCATGATGCCATGAAGATGCCACATCATCCTTGATACTCTGCCACATGTCAAAATCTAAGTCTACCACTTGTCACTGCTGGAGATGACGATCACTGCTAAAAACAGAAATTTCCAAAAATAGCCATCCGGTCCCAGAAATTTGAAACTTGTCGAAACTAACCCAAACTCTCCACAAATGCTCGAAATGACTAGGAGACCACCATCATGTGTCTACTGCTAAAAATAGAAAGTCCATGCATGTCCATGATATTATACTCATTACATTCGATCTTCCACAAGGAATCTGAATCCGCAATTAAATCGACATGCGAACCCTGGTGCTCAACCTGTTAAAAATAGAAATATGTGCCAAATCATCCTGAAAAAGATCCAAAAGACTTGGAATGTCTCAAGGATCAATAATGTGTGCTCGGAATCTGAATTTGGGTCCTGGAACTCAAACTACTAAAAATAGAAAGCTCTTACATGTCGCCCGAAAAAGTGTTATCGGGCCTAGAATCATGCAAGGATCATCCATGTATGCTCATAATTGCTCCAAACTTTCAAGAGAACCACTCAAACCGTGGCTCCTAAAAAGTAGCAACACCTGTTGTATGTAGACATCTCTCTCAAATGCATGGGAAACCAAGCTAACTCGAACTCTAAACCAAACAACCATGTACCGATCATATACCAGTCTCTAATGGGAACCAACCTCTACTAACCACGAGTACTAAACTCTGGGAGAATCTCATAATGCCAGCCAAACTAGTACATCCTGGCTCTTAACCCTCAAGATTTTCAAGGGTGAAAATCTAGGGGCTAACATGACCTCAATCTCCTCCCCTCAAAGGTGAAAGTGATATGAGGAAAGGACTCGTTGTAATGCATTAAAGATCATTACCTTAGCGTTACTAAGGTTGACTATCAAATGTCGAAGATCACAAAACCGTGAAAGGGCATCTAGTTGCCTCTAGAACCCCTAAGAAGAGGAGGCAAGGAGAATCACATCAACAAAAATAAGGATGGAGATCAACACATGATGAAGAAGGCAACCATCCCCATCTTAGATATGCTCTCCAAGAGAAGACTCTATCTCATCGATATAGAACTCAAACAAAGTTGAAGAGAGAGAGCATCCTTGTTTGACCTCAATAGTGCTCCTCATGAAATTTGAGAGGCCATGTGATGTGCAAAGATGACCAAGAAATAATCTCTCAGAACTGATTCAAATGTCTTATGAAAGTCCACACAGCAAAAAAAGACTTTCAAAGAACAATGGCATGCCTTCTCAATAATATCTTGGAGCATAAAGATGTGATTGATGGCCTGGTACCCTAGGCAAAAACCTCCTTGTCTTCTAGCCCTAAGAAGTCTTTGCTCAAGCTAATAAAAAAGGCACAAGTGAAGCATTGTGGCGTAGAGTTTGGCAAAGGTGTGCTTGATCATGATGGACCTGTAGTTGTTCGGATCTAAATTGTCACCCAATCTAAAATCGAGTGGATGACGTGGTGTGACCAAGACTCAAGAAAGCCTGAAGAAACAACATTATGCCAACCCTGCTAGTGCTCATAACCCTGATGGCTCTCCTAATTTCATGAGATAGTAAACCAAAATTTCTTATGGAGAACCTTACATTTCTCGTCATACCAACAATTCATCGGGAAAAAACTAGATATAGGAGTGCAAAACTAGTGACAGATGGTGTGCAATAGGAGTCCAAGAAAACTACCAAATAGATTTACAGAAGAGCTCATGTCTGGCCAAAGTGAAATCAAGGGGCAAGGGAAGGAGTGGCAGCAGTAAGCGAATGCAAGAGGTGTAAATCTCTAAAAGGTCCTTGTCGAAGTGAATGGTAATCCAAGGTGCCTCAAAAGAGGATGTCATAAGGGGAGGAGGGGCAGAGACAGCAAATCAAGGTGATAAGAGCATTGTCCACAATGGGGGATGGGGAGAGACAGTAAGGTGTTGGATGTCGGTAAGTAGATCCTAGTTGACCAAGACATAATTGACCACACTAGCCCCACTACCATGAGGGAAACACCTGAAGCCACATGAACCTGAAAAACAAGGGAGACCATTCAATAGAAGAAGCTCATGCAACTCACCTAGCTTAAGAAGGTGTTTCTTATATGCTATAAGGGGGTCAAGCATATCAATGAAAGTCTTGTGGAGACCCACTAAGATCAGGTTAATACCTTGGAGACAAAGGGCATCCTCAAATCTATCATGCATCGATATCTCTAAAGCTAAGTTGCACGAAACATGGAAACATCTACAAGTTTCCAAAACGAGAATGCCTGGGAATGTGACCCCCCAAAATGGGTACGTCGAGAGAAACACAGTATATATATATATATATATATATGTATGTATGTATGTATATATATATATATAACACCTTATCTTGAAAGAAAATACGAATGATAAGCATAAATAACATTTTGGAAGGAAAACCATGTCTATATTAACTCCCATAGATGATTACATGATGCAAAATCCAAAATTAGCCTATATAGATGAGGCTATACATCCAAAATCAGCCTTTATACATGAGGTTGTATGTCCTAAAAATGAAATAAAACATGAGCTAATGAAAAGTACAATTACATATCTTAATCCAACTCAACCTCATCCCCATCCTCATCGACAAAAATAGAACAAGATGCTTGTTTAGAAGAACTAGAGCGTGGGCTTGAAGAAGAGGTAGCTCCACTTCCGATTTCATCACCACCAATATCAAGAGTAGCAAGACAGAGTTCCAATTCTAAGCATTCTACATCTACATCCACATCCCAGTCTCTACGAGGCCCACTTGTATATTCTTCGGCCTTACAAGACACAAGGTGTAGCTTTGAATGCACAATACAACTCCTCAACCTTCTACGATACCAACCTATTGTGCTTCACGGAATGAATGAAACATAGTTGCTCCAATTCCTTTCCATTGATGAAGAGTTTGCCACTTGTGATAGAATACGAGTGGCAAGGCTCTGCAAATATACACCATTTGTCTCATGACAAGTCCACCATTTAATTGGGTTCATGCTCCTTGATCTGTAAACTGTCGTGGATATTCCACTGGACAATTCATCACAACAGATCTAATAAGAATACTAAAATATCTATTGTGAAGGTTAATTTCCTTTAGATCTTCGATTCTTTAATTACTGATTTTCTTCTTAAATGTTTGAAATCGTTGAAATGAAAAAAAATAGAGAACATAAATAAATACTCACACACCATCCACAAATAAACACAAGATATAACCTGGGAAACCCACTACGGGAGAAAACGCAGCTCGAAGATGAGGTTGCTCTGCTCTCTTTTCTTCAAATGCAAGTACAAAGAAAGAGGCACTCTTTATGGAGTTGCCATTGACACTAGATGCTACAAAATCTCTCCTCTTCTATTATGCTCTCAAAATACTACTCCTATGTGCTTTGCTAGACTATGGAACAAATACAATGCTAAAAAATGGAACCCCTTCTCCTCCTAACGTCCAGATACTTAACATAACTCGATAGCCCTGTAGGGTTAGGGTATTGACTTCCTCAACCCTTAATTATGTTAACTTTCAGTGTTGTTATTAATTCATTTCCAAATTACATGAGCATTCGGTGCATTTCTAAAACAATAGCATAAAGAGGATCACTAAAAGAAACACAATCACAAGGTACACAGCATTTTATCCTCGAAAACCCTCATGGGGGAGAAACCCAGCAAAAACTTACTCAATAATAGATTGCCAATACAATGCCAAGACTAGGACTAAGACCAAAACTCCAAGAATAAACTAGGACTGAGCATGTGCCTCTCTTCTCCTTCCTCCTTCAACTGCAACTGCCTTCAAAAGATGCGCACTGGAAGAGTGAACGAGTGAATGTGCAAGTGAGGCGCCATCCTCACTTATAAATACTTGTTGAGAAGGCGCTAAGGTTGTGTCTCTTCACTTAGTAGGGCTGACTTCTTCCAAGAGTAGTTAAAACCACTTTGTAAACCCTAGGGGCCGACTTTACAAATGCCACTACATAAATATGGTTTGACCAATCCACAAAAGGGGATTTGGTCTTATACAAGTCCTGACATGATCAATCCACAAAAGGGGATTTGATCTATAAGATAATAACTCAATTATAATTAGAGTATTCTTCGAAGTTACAATATTTCAACACTCCCCCTTAACGAGAAGGGTATTCTACTAACATAACCCAATACAGTATCATCAGGAGAGAGAGAGGGCAGCGTCATCATCAGCATCTGGAACACTGAGTGGCATATCTACAAATCATCAGAAGTTTTTCTCATCGTCAATCACAACATGGAGCTGGAGTAGCATCATCATTAGTATGAAGTTGAAACATCAACATCAATTAGCATAAAGCTAGAATAACAATATCACCAACCTGAGGCTGGTACACCATCATCAAAAGCACGAGGCTTAAACAACATCATCATCACGAGGTTGAGAAAGCAACATCATCATCATATGGCAACAGAATGAGACAGGTGCAACAACAACATTTGGTGGTACTCTGACAGACTGTCGTTACCAGACCTTCGGGATCTGCCTAGGAATCATAAGATTCCCTAAGATATAAAATCCTAACAAGCTACCACGTGGTATTCTGACAGACCGTCCTTTCAGGACCTTCTAGATCTACTTAGGAATCAGAAGATTCCCTAGGATATAAAATCCTAACGGAGCTACCACTATTGACCACAGCTAGCATATGCATGCACAGGTACTCTAACAGACCGTCCTTATCGGACCATCCCCTAGGATATAAAATCCTAACGGAGCTACTCGTTGTTGGTCAGGATACTATAGTATCATCAGCATCACTCCCCCTTTCGAGGGAGGTCCTTTCGAACAACACCAAGCTTGTCTCGGAAGTACTCAAACTTTACACGAGACAGAGGCTTGGTCAACACATCTGCAACCTACTCATTTGTGCCAACATATTGGAGCTTTATAGCTCCCCTCTGCACCATATCACGAATGTAGAGATACTGGATCTCTATGTGCTTCGACTTATCATGGAACACTGGGTTCTCCATCATCTTTATACAACTCTGGTTATCACATAGGATCACGGTGGCTTCCATCTCTAGATCGAACAGACTTGTCAACAACTTTCGAAGCCATATGGCTTCACAACTGGCGGAACTTGCTACAATGTATTCTGCTTCTGCCATGCTGAGAGCAATACTAGATTGCTTCCTGCTTTGCCATGAAGTCATGGCTGACCCCAAACTAAAACAACATCCTGAAGTGCTCTTTCTATCAGAAGCACTTCCAGCCCAATCTGAATCAGTATAACCATGTAGTCTGAAGTCATGATCTCCAGTATAACAGAGACCATAATCCAACATACCCTTAAGGTATCTCATCACATGCTTTGCAGCTACAAGGTGAACATGGCTAGGCTCTACCAGATACTGACTCAAGGTGTTCACAGCAAAGCATATATCTGACCTGGTGTTCGTCAGATACATCAACGAACCAATAATATGTCTGTATAGAGTAGCATTAATCAACTCTGACGAAGTATCAACCAGGAGCTTCAAATTTGTTTCCATGGGTGTGTTCATGGATTTACATTCTAACATGTCAAATCTCTTCAGTATTTCAACTGCATACTTCCCTTGGTTAAGGAAGATCTTCTCTGGACTCTGCCAAACTTCAAAACCTAAGAAATAATGCATCGGGCCTAGGTCTTTCATCTCAAACTCTGCAAAGAGTTACTTCTTACACTTTGTGATGAGATATTCTTCTCCTGTTAAGAATAACTCATCCACATACAGTAGCAATATAACTCTCTCATCATTCATAACCTTGAAGTAAAGGTTAGAATCAGCTTTACTCTTGGTAAAGCCTAAGCTTGTCAGGAAACTATCAATTCTGCCATACCAAGCTCTAGCAGCTTGCCTCAGCCCGTACAGAGCTTTCTTCAACTTGCAGACATGAGTCTTTCTATCTTCAACTTCAAACCCTTGTGGTTGTTCTATGTACACTTCTTCTTCAATAATACCATTTAAGAAGGTTGTTTTCACATCTCTCTAGTGTAACTTCCACTTCATTTTGGCTACAAGAGCTATGATGGCTCTGATAGAAGTGTATCTGGCTACAAGAGCAAATGTCTCTTCATAATCAATACCTTCCTTTTGAGAAAAACCACGAGCCAAGTATCCTCTCCAAGTGTCACAAATCCAGAGAGGGCGAAAAACAAAACATAATCTTCAATTTCTTCTTTAGTCAACTTCTTGGGTGGCTCATCATCTCCAATTGCATGGGCATGATGTCTTTTGTTATTTCTCTTCTTGTATTCTTCCTTTTTGGCAGGACAGTTCTTGGCAATGTGTCCCATCTTATCACAATGATAACATTGATAAGAGGAGAAGTCTTTTCCCTTTCTTTGACCCTTATGATATTTCTGGAATCTCTTTGGAGGGTAAGATTCTTTATGAAAATTGGTCTCCTTTTCGAAATGAGACATTTTCTTTCCTCCTTTAGCATGAGCATCTAGGGTTTAATCTTCATCCCTTAATAGTACAGCTTCTCGGTTGGCTACTCTTGCTTCTTCTTGAATACATTCTTCCCATAGACTGTCAAATTGGAGTTTCTCTTTTCTTGCACAGATAGTTTGGATGAAGGCATCCCAAGGTCTTGTGAGACCATTATGTAATGTTCCCAAGTCAATTTTTTGCTTGGGAACACTAGCTAACCCCTAATTTAACTGTTTGATTGTTTGTATATGCAGGTTGGCCTCTCAAATTTTGGCCTTAGGGTTATATTCAGTTATTCAACACCAATCATGAAGATAAACTCAATGCAATACAAGATCTAATCAATACACAAGATATGAAACTCCAAAGCACAGATCTGACCTTTTTATTATGCAAAGTAAGAACCGGATACAATATAGAAGCAGATCTGGAATAACATCAGATGGCTCCAAGAAAGATGATATGAGCTGCTACAAAATGCTCCCGACAATACAAAATAAGCCTCCAAGGGTTGGATATATGATGAAGTACAAAATACAAATAAGCTAAGTTTACGTCCAACCCATTAGCAGTTGGCACGTCCTGCTAGATGGATGATAAGGCCAAAGTTTCAGCCCAACTGAAGGAGACCTCCAAACGATGCCAAATTTCACCAAAAGATAGATCAGGGCAAGGGAAATCCCTCCCTAAAGTATGAAGCTCAAATGCCAAGTCTTTCCCCTCCAATCTGTTGAAACCCTAATCAAGATTGCGCCCTCCTGAAACCCTGAAGTTTCCAATAATTCGGCCTTGATGAAGGAAGTCTCCAAAACTCCTGAAACTCCCTAGGATGATAGATCGGGTATAACCCCCTGGATCTGACAATATCTGAATCACCAATGCGCCCTCCTTCTCTCACAGTCGTCCCAAATCTGTAGCTAACAATCTCGCCGAAGTAACTCCTCCAAAATGCCTCCAAACTGATGAGCAAGGTCCTGCAAGCAAAACGCAAGTGCTAGAATGTCTCTAGGCCCTATCACAATGCTGGGTCGAACTTCCCCTCAAGCAATGGTGCGCCCCAGCTGGAAAACCCTGAATGGTACGGCCCTGTTGCCCTCCTGAATCGATGATGGAACCTGTGATTAGTGTAGAATGGTGTGGGTGGAGTATTTCATCCCCGAGACCAAGCTTGGAACAAGGTGAGTGGAATCTTTCACCACTGAGTTGTTCTCTAGGGCTTGTAATCTCAAAACCCTCAAAACTGTGTGCTCAAGAGCTCAACAAGAAAATACCTAATATCCAAGATGAGATGAAAGGTGCACCCTAGCCTTTCCTTTATACTTCCATTATGTTTCCCTATTGAGTTAGTTTAACCCCTAGGTTCAACTCCTAACTCAACCTCCAGCGTTCTAATTCTTCATTGAGTTACTTTTTCCCTCTTTTCCTTTTTCTAAGTCAACTTCAAAATATAACATTGAGTTGGCTGACTTTTTCCCATGTTGCATGAGACTGTGGTCTAGTGGGGATGGCTAGACCACTAAGTCTTCCCAACCCTCTTCATCAAGAGGTGGGGGACATTACAGTCTCCCCCGCTAGAAATTGCTTGCCCACAAGCAATTTCGAACCTGCTTCCCGTATCACCTGCTCATTCTCCCACGTGGCATCTTCAATAGGCAAATCCTTCCATTTGGTTAAGTATTCAAGGATGCTTCTCTTACGGAGTTTCTTCTCCCGTACCTCCAATATTTCCTCCGGTACTAGCACCAATTGCCCCTCTTCATCGAGAGGTGGCAGCACCTCAAGGGGGGTGATGTGTTGGCCGATGGCCCTCTTCAAGCATGAAACGTGGAAAACGTTGTGGATCCTGCTACCCTGTGGGAGCTCCAGCTCATAAGCCACGGCCCCTACCCTTCTGTTGATCCTGTGGGGTCCAAAGAAACGAGGTTGGAGCTTTTCTGCTCCACTTCTTTTGATAGAAGCCTGCCTGTACGGTACGAGCCTTAGGTAGACTAAGTCACCAACCTCAAAGGTACGCTCCACCATGTGTTTATCTCCTTGGACCTTCTGCTGATTCTGTGCCCTCTTTAAGTGATCCTTCAACTCCCTGAGGATGTCCTGGCTCTGTTGTACCCAATCCTGCACCATCGGGGCTCTGTTGTCACCAAAAGCAATCTCCACGAAAGAGAGTGGTTCATAGTTGTACAACGCCTTGAATGGGGTCATGCCAATGGACATGTGGTGGGTGGTGTTGTAATAGTATTCCCCCAAGTGTAGCCACCTAACCCATGCTTTTTGTTGCCCTCCCACATAATTCCTAAGGTAGCCTTCCACCCATTTGTTGACTATTTCGGTCTGTCTGTTCGTCTGCGGATGATAACTAGTGCTAGGGGTCAAGGTCGTACCAACCAGCCTGAATAACTCCTGCCAGAACATACTCATAAATCTGTTGTCCCTGTCACTAATAATGGTTTTGGGTAGACCATGTAATCTGAAAATCTCTCTGAAGAATAATTCGGCCACCTGTGTTGCGCTGAAGTCTGTAGCAATGGCGAAGAAGTGTGCAAATTTAGTCAACCTGTCCACCACTACGAAAATACAATCCTTACCCTGTGCCCTTGGCAACCTTGTGATGAAGTCCATGGAGATACTCTCCCATTTATGCTCGGGGATGGGTAAAGGTTGCAGCAGTCCTGCTAGATGAGTGTGTTCATCCTTATTCTCTTGACAAGTAGTACACTCCTTGACGTGACTCATGATATCCTCCTTGAGGCCCTTCCATAGAACCTCTCCCCTACCTGCCTGTAATTCTTGCCAATCCCTTGGTGCCCTGCTATTGGTGAGTCATGACAAGCTTGTAGTATCTTGGCCTTGAAGGTTGATTCAGGGACCAAAAAGATTCGGCCCTTGTAGTAGATGATGCCCTCTATGACCCTGAAGTTATCATCATGTACCTGTCCATCTATCACCTCACAAGCGAACTGATTTTTTGAGTATTCCATCACAAGGTGGTCCTTCCAATCAACTGATACATCTGTCATGGCATAGACTGATGGCCTCTTGGATAATGCATCTGCCACTACATTGTTTTTCCCTTTGACGAATTCAATGTCAAAGTCATAGGCCTGTATCTTACTGACCCACTTCTGTTGTCTTTCGTTCAAGTCCTTCTACTCCAAGAAGTACTTGAGGCTATTGTGATTTGATTTTACCACAAATCTAGCACCGACCAAGTATTGTCGAAATTTGGCCAAGGCATGCATAATGGTCAGCATCTCTTTATCGTAGATAGTGTAAAGTAACTCAGGACCCCTGAGCTTTCGGCTCTAATAGGCAAGAGGGTTCCTATTCTGCATCAATACGGCCCCAATGCCTTCTCCGGAGGCATCACACTCCAGGGTGAAAGGTTGGCCGAAATCTGGTAGTGCCAACACAGGGCACGTGCTCATTACTTTCTTCATCCTATCGAAGGTGGCTTGGGCCTCTTCACTCCATCTGAAGGCCCCTTTCTTTGTTAGATCGGTCAGGGGTGCACACAATTGGGACAACCCCTTGACGAATCTCCTGTAATAGTTGCAGATGCCCAGAAATCCCCTCAACTCTGTAAGGGTTTTGGGCGTGGGCCACTCAACTATGGCTTGGATCTTCTCCCGATGTACCTGTACTCCTTTAACCCCAATAATATGTCCCAAGTAGAGGACCTCTGTCATTCCAAATTCACATTTGGACTCCTTGGCATACAATGATTGATCCTCCATGATAGTCAAGATCTGCTCCACATGTTGAAGGTGTTCCTCCCACGTCTTGCTATAGATTAGCAAGTCATCAAAGAAAACAAGAAGATGCTTCCTTAACTGTTTGTTGAAGACATGGTTCATACATGATTGGAACATGGTTGGGGCATTGGTTAAGCCAAGTGGCATCACTAAGAACTCATAGTGGCCATAGTGACACCTGAAAGCAATTTTTGGGATGTCCTCCTCCCTCATCTTGATTTGATGGTAGCTAGAGCGCAGATCAATTTTGGTGAAATAGACAGCCCCATGAATCTCGTCTAATAACTCGTCAATCCTTGGTATGGGATACTTGTTTTTTATTGTTTTCTTGTTTAGTGCCCTGAAGTCAATGCACATGCGCATGGTTCCATCCTTCTTCTTGACCAACACCACTGAAGAGGCAAAAGGGTTGGAACTTGGTCTGATGTGCCCCATATCCAAGAGCTTTTTGATTGCCTTCTCTATTTCGTCCTTGTACTTCTTTGGGTGTCTGTAAGGCGTGGTGATGATTGGTTTTGCTCCTTCCTCTAACTCAATGATATGCTCAAATCCCCTGTCAGGTGGCACACCTGGTGGAATAGGTCCAAACACCTTGCTGTGTTTGTCAATGATCCTGTGAATCTCTGGTGCATAGTGAATCTTACCCTTTTTGTCCACACGTGCCGAAATCTTGCACTCAACAGCATATACTATTTCTTCTCTCCTGAAAATGGCCTCCATCCTTTTGGCCATGACCACTTTGGTTGAGTTACCTGTCATGCCTCGGAGGACTACCTTTCTTCCACCCTCCTCTGTGAAAGACATCTCCATGGTCTTGTAGTTTGTGGTGATAGGCCCCAACATACTGAGCCACTATACTCCAAGGATTATGTTGGTGTCTGGAAGGTCCATCACATAAACATCCTGTACCAAATCATGCATACCCAATGTAAGCTTCATTCCTGGAATGTACTTGTTACAAGGCATGGTGCTTCCACCTGCTACCTCCACCTTGAATCCTTCAAATTCAACCGTGGGTATATGCCTCCTCTATAGCAATGTTGAGTCAATGAAGTTGTGAGAGGCTCCCCCATCAATCAACACTGACACCTTTTACCCCTGCAAGACTCCTCTCATTCTGAAGGTGTTGTACTTGGGCACCCCACTGATGGATGCCAAAGTAGCCCTCTCTTCTGTCGTATTGTCCTGACCTGTAGCCTCCTCCTTTGCAATTTCGGTGGTGTCTACCTCTATGTTCTGGATGTGGCCGAAATCCTCATCCTCTTCATTGTCTGATGTCACCTCTATGTAATGCACTTGGCCATGGCCCATGCATTTGTGGGATGGGTTCCATGGCTCTTTGCATGTGTAGCATAGTTGCTTCCTCCTTAGTTCTCTTCTAGTATTCTCGTCCATCCTACCTCTTCCCCTGTCAAACCCCCTTGGGTCACGCCCTTCTGAGTTCATCGGAGGTCTCTGGTCTCTTCCTCCGGTGTTAAGAGGTGGTCTAGGCACAAATTTCGGCTTTGCAACTGGTCCTAGGTCTCTCATCCTCCAGATAGCATCCTGTAGGTTGGTAGGCCTAAAAGCCTTTACCCAAACCTTCAGTGAAGAGCATCATGAGCCCAGACTGTGACACGTCCTGCACCATGACTGCTAGTCTCTAGAATTCTTAAATATATATCTCAGGTGCTCCTATCTGTCTGAGTTGTGTGAGCTCCCGGAAATGTAGCTCAGGATCCCCCTGGTCGAACCTGTCAATGAGCCTCTGAGTGAACTCTGTGTATGCCACTATCTGATTGTGGCCAAGTGTGGTCAATCCATGATACCACCGATCATGAGCTTTGCCATCCAAGTACATGGTGGCAAACTGTAATGTCCCATTTCCCCTAGGCAAACAGAATACCGTGGTGGTTTACCCAATTTCCCGTAAACCATTAGACGGACAAGCTAGGGAAATGATATTGGTAAAGTCACTTTCGAATTATAAAGTGAAACTTAGGAAAAGTGAGTTTATTAATATTAAACCCCTCTTTGAGGGTATTTCTCTCCAATTATTAATTAAATGAATATTTAATGGAGGAAAAGAAAAAAGTGAAAGACAAAAAGGACGGTGGAGGGTTGGAGAGGCATTATGGACTAATCATTTTGAAAATTGAGTTTTGGGAGAAGAGCTCGATGAGCAACGAGGGTTTCAGCTGGAAACCCATTTCGGCACTCGGATTCGGCAGTGAAACTATCTGTCCTAGCCGGGAGATTGGAGGAGCCGTTCTGGTTTCTCATTTGCAGAGATTTGGCATTGTGATTCGAAGAACTTCGTTGAAGAAGTATTTCATTTGCAGGTTTGGGAAGAATTTTGAAGAGTTTGAAGGTTAATCGAACCATCTTTTGGAGGCTAGGAGTTTCACTCATAAAGGGGCGAGCTTCTTCAGTCCGGAAACAATTTCCCTGTGGGTCGAATTCCTTCTTGGTGGTTGAGTCGTGCCTAGCCAGGAGCGCACCACCTTTTACTTTGATCTGGTCATTGGGGGCGAGTTATTTGCTGAAGAGGGCGCACCTCTTGGACACTATACGCAGAGTACGAGATAAACCCATTGATGTCTGAGGGTCGTAGTGTTTCCTTGCTACAGGAAGGTCGAGTTACTCTCTGCAAAGGGCCCAATCCTCTGGAAATCTGAGTTCTGTAATTCGGTGAACATTTGCTGAACCAGAGGCGAGTTTGGGTGTGTCTTCAAGGCTGCGTGTGGTTCAGGTGCTGCGTGGAGTGCAAGGGCAAAGGGGCTGGGAGTTTGACCTCTGCTGGATGAGTGTTATACTGCTGTGTGGTGATTGTTGGATCGTTCCTATCAGCTGGAGGTGCAGATAACCACAGGGTCGTCCCCTCTTTATCAGCTTGTGTGATCAGCTCTGATATTCCTTCTATTGCTGTGTGTTAAGCGGAGGTGCCAAATTCCATATATCAGTCGATTGTTCTCATCTTGAGAGGTATTTTATTCAATTTTGATAAGAATAAACTCAGCCATTGCCATTTCATTAAATCAGTCTGAGTTTGGTTATTTTTGGCTCTTTTAAATGTGATTATATGCATCATTATTTTGTGGGTTTTGCTCAATATTAAAATACTACCATTGGCACTTCATTGGGGAGGTATAAGGCGTTAGAAACCCAATCAATCAGCAAACCAAACCAAGAAACATACCGTTGTTCATTGAAATTTCACCTACAGCCATCATTTACAGAAGTTCGCAAAGTGTTTGACGAAAGTCCAACACCAGACTAAAGGAGCTTTTTCCACTTTTACAACTTAGAATATTTCACAAACTTGATGGCCTCCATCTCCCTCATAGGGTTAAGCTGCAGGTATGTGTCTAGTTTCTGTACCCATGCCTATGCAGTTATCTTGGTTGATCCATCGAAGTAGAAGATTTCCATCTTCCCAACCCTGCGCTCAAACTCATAGTTGCTCCTGTGGTTCGGCGTAGGTTTGCTTCTGAATTTGAGTTGACAATACTGATCTAGGGTCATCTGCCTCTGAACTGTCATACTCAAATCGGTGTACTCCCTGGAACATTGCACCATTTGCTCAACAAAGTTATCTATGGGTTCACGTTGTGTGGGTTCATCTGTGAACGTGGGAAAGTACGGTCTAGGAGTAGCCCTGCTACCTACCTGTCCATGTGGTGCTCCCCCTCCATGGCTCCCCTCAGACTGATGATAGGAAATATGCTCTGGATGATACATGTTCCCTCCATGAGATCCACTCGTTTCCTTGTTGTCATACATCTCTGGACCTTTCCCCTTGTGACTCATTTCCATCAACAGTGTTGCTATCTTGTCTAGTTTTCATCTACCTTCCTCAAGGTCTCAGATATTTCAGCCTGCCCCCTACAGTTTGTCTCCTGGTTCTCCTATATGTGGCTGACCAATTTACTTTCTGTCTGGTTTATTGACTTACAGAACTCCTGTGCTAAGAATGCCAAGCCCTGTGGCTCAATGTCATCACCTAAACCCTCCATTTTGGCTTCTGTCTCACTTGTTTGTTTCTTCCTTCGGCCCATATAAATACCACTGAATTTCTGCATGCACTAATCCTCACAAGATGGGAGGATCGGAGCTTTGATACCAATGTAATGTTCCCAAGCCAATTTTTCGCTTGGGAACACTAGCTAACCCCTGATTTAACTGTTTGATTGTTTGTATATGCAAGTTGGCCTCTCAAATTTCGGCCTTAGGGTTATATATTCAGTTATTCAACACCAATCATGAAGATAAACTCAATGCAATACAAGATCTAATCAATACACAAGATATGAAACTCCAAAGCACAGATCTGACCTTTTTATTATGCAAAGCAAGAACCGGATACAATATAGAAGCAAATCTGGAATAACATCAAATGGCTCCAAGATAGAAGATATGAGTTGCTACAAAATGCTCCCGACAATACAAAATAAGCCTCCAAGGGTTGGATATATGATGAAGTACCAAATACAAAAGAGCTAAGTTTACATCCAACCCACTAGCTGCTGGCACGTCCTGCTGGATGGATGAGAAGACCAAAGCTTCGGCCCAGCTGAAGGAGACCTCCAAACAATGCCAAATTTCACCAAAAGATAGATCAGGACAAGGGAAATCCCTCCCTGAAGTATGAAGCTAAAATGCCAAGTCTTTCCCCTCCAATCTGCTGAAACCCTAATCAAGACTGCGCCCTCCTGAAACCCTGAAGTGCCCAATAATTCGGCCTTGATGAAGGAAGTCTCCAAAAGTCCTGAAACTCCCTAGGATGATAGATCAGGCTGCCACAAGTCACTTGGAGAAGTCTCACAATCAGATCTGAGGTATAACCCCCTGGATCTGACAATATCTGAATCACCAATGCCCCCTCCTTCTCTCACAGTCAACCCAAATCTGTAGCTAACAATCTCGCCGAAGTAACTCCTCCAAAATGCCTCCAAACTGATGAGCAAGGTCCTGCAAGCAAAACCCAAGTGCTAGAATGTCTCTAGGTCCTATCACAATGTTGGATCGAACTTCCCCTCAAGCAATGGTGCGCACCTGCTGGAAAACCCTGAATGGTACAGCCCTGTTGCCCTCCTGAATCGATGATGGAACCTGTGATGAGTGTAGAATGGTGTGGGTGGAGTATTTCATCCCCGAGACCAAGCTTGGAACAAGGAGAGTGGAATATTTCACCACTGAGTTGTTCTCTAGCGTTTGTAATCTCAAAACCCTCAAAATTGTGTGCTCAAGAGCTCAACAAGGAAATACCAAATATCCAAAATGAGATGAAAGGTGCGCCCTAGCCTTTCCTTTATACTTCCATTTTGTTTCCCTGTTGAGTTAGTTTAACCCCTAGGTTCAACTCCTACTCAACCTCCAACGTTCTAATTCTTCATTGAGTTACTTTTTCCCTCTTTCCCTTTTTCTAAGTCAACTTCAAAATATAACATTGAGTTGGCTGACTTTTCCCCATGCTGCATGAGACTATGGTCTAGTGGGGATGGTTAGACCACTAAGTCTTCCCAACCCTCTTCATAAGAGGTGGGGGACATTACACATTATGAGTTGTCATGATGAGTTCATCTTCATCCAAGTTGTCACCAATTGCCTCTAACTATTCCTTGAACTGAGAAACCCTAGAGAAATAGTCTTGAACTGTTTCTCCTTTCTGCATCTTTGTATTTTTGAGTTGGGTTCTCAAGTTCATCTTCTGGTTGATGTTCTTTCCTTCATACATTCTAGTTAGGGCATCAAACATTTCTTTTGGAGTATTCTTAGAAGACACTTGAGGGATCAAGTGGTCTTTAATGGAATCTGCAATTATCCTTTTGGCCCTAATCATATCCTTCTTGTACTTCTATTTCGCTGCTTCTTCTTTTGGTTCCAGTACATTTTCTTTTATGATTTTTGCAAGGTCATTCTCTTCAAGAATGAGTCCAATTTTGTACTTCCACGCACGGAAATTTTCCACACCTTCTAACTTGTCAACAAGCTCGGTGCTTGCAGACATCTTGACCTGGAGTTAAGAAAATGACCAGAAAATGAAAGTGCTCAGAAAATGAATCTGAGCTTACTAGGAGATGCATTAGGCTGAGAGGCGAGTTGGCTGGAGCTGACTGTTTCAAAAAATTCCATGTTTTACCCCTTGAAACTTGACCTGCAAAAATCTGGACTGGTACTTCTGTTACTGGTTCTGGTTTCCTAGTTTTCTTGTTTTCTTGTTTTCTAGTACCAGTCAAAACTAGGGTTTGACTTTTCGGAGAATCTGGCCACTGAAAAGGTGCGCTCAAGCTGCCAAAGGATGCGCTAGGGTAGGGCGCACTTCCCTAGATAGTTTTTGGTCAGAAATTCCTCTTCAGTCAAAAGCCCTAATTTCCTTGTACGACAACATTGACGTTTTTAGATATCCAGTGAAAGGTGCTCTATTCAGTCAAGCTTCGATACCATAACTTTTAGTGTTGTTATTAGGTTATTTCCAAATTACATGAGCATTCAATGCATTCATAAAACAATAGCATAAAGAGGATCATTGAAAGAAATACAATCACAAGGTACACATCATTTTATCCTGAGAAATCCTCATGGGGGAGAAAACCCAGCAAAAACTTCCTCAATAATAGGTTGCCAATACAATGCCAAGACTAAGACCATAAAATCCAAGAAAAAACTAGGACTAAGCATGTACATCTCTTCTCCTTCCTCCTGTAACTCTGCCTTTGAAAGATGTGCACTGGATGAGTGAATGAGTGAATGTGCAAGTGAGGCGCCATCCTCACTTAAAAATACTTGTTGAGGAGGCGTTAGGGTTGTGTCTCTTCACTTAGTGGGGCCGACTTCTTCCAAGAGTGGTTAAAACCACTTTGTAGGCCCTAGGGGCCGACTTTACAAATGCCACTACATAAATATGGTTTGACCAATCCACAAAAGGGGATTTCGTCTTATACAAGTTCCGACATGAGCAATGCACAAAAGGGGATTTGATCTATAAGATAATAACTCAATTATAATTAGAATATTCTTCGAAGTTACAATATTTCAACAAATTAGTGATCAGGTTTGGACCTTCTAGAATGCTCTAGATAATCCTCTTCGTGACTAGCCCCACACATTTAAGTAATGGGGCCTAACGTTGCATCCACTTCTACCATGGTGGAAGGCAAAACTTTTTCATATGAGCTCCAATTGAGGCGTTTGACGCACCGTTGGAAAGGTCTCGGAGTGTAGAACATGGAATCTAGCTACATAGTAAGGTTTGAACCATAAAAAATTGTAGTTTGATGCATCAACATAGCTCTAGAAGTGGAAGATTTCAGACAAATATTTTTTTACCCAAATTTCCAAATTGGGACCAGTCGCCAAAATGGCTCTGCAAGTTGATTCCTCCAGTTTTTTCCACTCATAAAGGACCAAGATAGATAACAAATAATATAATGATCCAATCTGGATCATACCTCCCCGTTTAGAGAGGCATTTGGTCCCCAAAATATTTACTGAATGAGGTGAGGAAATGTTTCCTCTACCTTCTCCCTGGAGTACCACATTGTTTTGCATGAAAGTTGTCCTTTCAACCTAATCTGTCAAAGGTCGTTTTGCCCTTATATTTCTGGACCGCTTCTACAAAACTGTGTCCTCTGCTAACTCTGCTTGAGCATATGGTGCTACGTCCTCTATGGAAGGTAGGACCTACTCCTCTTCATAATCCAACATTGAAGGCTCATAGAGTTTGAGATTCTCCACATCTGCTACTGAGTAAATGTACATATATGGTGGTAGACTGAGTTTGTAGGCGTTATCTCCCACCTTCTCCAATATCTCGAAAGGTCCATACCACAAAGCCTTGATCTTCTTCCTAGGACCCTATAGTCTTCCCTTGTTCAGTTGTAACCAAACTATATCTCCCACCTTGAATGACTTCTCAGTCATGTGTTGATCATGTCTGGCCTTGTATTTTTCCTATGACTTCTTCAGCGTCTCCTGTACTTGCAAATGGATTTTCCTAATCTTCTCAATGAATTTTTCTGCTCTCAATGCATCTCCTGTGAGGTCCTCCCTCAATCCTTGCTATCCATATACAACAGGCAAGGGTGAAGGTGGCAAATACCCAAATCAAGTTTCAAAAGGTGACTTACTAGTAGAAGTGTGGGCTACTCTATTATAAGAATGTAGTATGTAGATCAGATTTTCATCCCAAGTCTTTGGATGCTTCTAATTGTAACCCCTCAAAAGTTGCACCAAAGTCCTCTTTACTACTTTCGTCTTCCCATCTGTCTGTGGATAGACTGTTTTAGATCTCTTCAACTTAGTGTCCATCTTCTCCCACAATGTAGTCCAAAATGCACTAAGAAATCTAGTATCCTTATCTGAGATGATGCTCCTTGGTATCCCAAAGTGCACCCAAACCTGTTCAAAGAACATCTTGGTCGCTTCTTGTCCTCTGATGGTCTTTTTACAAGGCATGAAAATGCACATCTTGTTGAACCTGTCAACTACCACAAATGGATAGTTGTGTCCCTTCCTAGTTGTTGGTAAACCTCCCACAAAATCCATGGAAATGCTTTCCCAAGGTCGATTGGGTACAGATAAGGAATGGTATCACTGTTGAATATATCGCTGAAATATCGGATATGTCGGATATCTCGTCGACATTTTCCCCTGGCCGAAACTTTCCCCTGAAAATTTCGCGACATATTCGAAACTTTGAAAGTGTCACGACACTTTCATTGTGTCCCAACATTTTGCCTATGTGTCTCGACATTTTACAATATGTCGGTCTGCTGAGATTTTTTACGGGTAAAGTGCGCGCGAGTGGCGTTTTAGAGGCCGTGAGTGCCTTTTTTGGTCATTATTTCATTTGTGAAGTGTGAGAGAGATAGAGAGGCGTGTTTTCATTGACACCACCAGTCTGTTGATATTATGGTAGTTGCGGGAGGTATTTACCTCCATGTGTAAACCTGACAAGGATAGAATACTCCGGGAAGCAAGAAGAAACCCTAAAGAGTTGGCTAATAACCCTAGAAGACTTGTCAGCTCAAGAAGATAATTTATATTAGGTTATTAGCCTCCAAGAGAAGAAGTCGGACAGGAATAATATTATATACTGAACAAACAGATACCCAGAATGAAAAGTCGGCCCTGGCAGTTAGCCAGAATTAGTATAAATACAGGAGGCCAGTTCTCATTCTAGCAGGCAGTCTCAGAATTGCGGTGCCAAGTCTTGTGCGCACTGCAATTGCCCAGTTTCTGCGCAGGTTTGGAGGAGAGTTGCCATTGCAGCTACTGCAGCTAGCAGTTACGCTTGGACTATCTCTTGGCTAGGGTTTGGACTTGTTATCCCCGATATCTAGGGATAACTAGGAGATCATGTCTCGAGGCCCACATGGTCCTAGACATGGAGTACCGAGAGCAGGAGTGACTTGAACATGGCCCTGGAGGGCCCATCTTTCTTCTTCTTAGCCAGACCTGTCCTGTCAGCAGTAGCAGCTTCCATCACTACCGGCCTGGGCTTGCGTCAGAGAGGGCTCTTGCTCCATGAGGTAATTGGTCCGAGGTGTCATGGTATGTCTCATATTTGATCATTATAACCTTCTTATATATGCATTAGGTTTCTTTCATTTCGGATGACTGCTTGGATCTTACACTAATCCACTTGACCATTGTTGGGGTGATTGATGGGGCAACTTAGCAAGCTGTTATTCATGGGTTTTGGTTAGCCACCAAGGGGGATTTGCAGAGCCATCGTCCGCTCCCACCATCTTATCACTTTTCATCTTATACCCCGCTCATCTATCCCATTCCCCTAGTCTGGCCATTAGGATGACCTTCCAGGGTACATCTTGTCTTGTGGGAAGAAAGGGCTAAAGGCCCAGGGGGTAAAAGCAGTTGGTTAAAGATAAAAGCCATAGGAAATAAAACCTAGAGACGCTTCGCCCAGGGGATCCCCGAGAAGGCAATAAAAAGCCTCTCGATAAGAAACTAAG
>ML778542.1:200082-212345 GCA_009831015.1 Picea engelmannii | reverse complement strand
AGTGGATCCAATGCCACCACCACCTCCACGGAGAGCTATACCTGGAGTTGGACTTGGGTCTGTTGGGACTGGGAGGCAACACACTTTTCCTTCCACCTCGTCCCCATCACTTACCACCTCAGATGTAGCATCTGGAGCAGCTGTAGCTTCCACTCCAAGCTTATCTAGAGTACCTCCATGACCACCTACTGCTTCCAGAGGAAACTTGGTGCCCTTTACCCGTAAAAGGGCTAGAGCAACAACAACGCGACAGAGAGAGAATCAATGATTTGAATTTTGGATTCCTGTGATCTATCATTTTCATTTTATCATGTACTATTTAGTATCTAGATGCCTCGTGATGATTCATCTCATGAGATACATTTATTTTGATCATTTGATGTGATTTTGTATCTACTATCATCCTATCAGGAACATGTTTCAAAATTTTCAGTTTAGTAACCATATGTGACCACTTGACATCTTATGCATCTTATTTATTGGTTGTATTTTCATATTTATGTAGCAAAGTGTTTATTTGATGTTGTTGTTGCTTTACAAGTTTAAAAAATTGAAAAAAATGAGTGTTTTTGTATTTTTTTGAGGTCTTGCGACATTTTCCGACATTTTCCGCCGATGTCGCCGAGAAGTTACATTTCGAACCCTCGCCGACACTTTCCCCGACTCGACATATACAACATTGGATGGTATAGACCTTGCTTCCTGTTGCTAGGCTTGTTGGAACAACAAAGTATACATCCTCTAATATACCATGCTACATCTTCTTGCATTCTGGACCAGTACATATACCTCTGTAAGTTGGCAACTGTCTTCCCAACACCAAAATGTCTTGCAACCTTGGAGGGTGAGCCTCTCTAATAAGTTGTAGTCGTTCACCTTTAGGGACACAAAGCTTGTCGAGCTTGTAGACTAAACCATTCTGGAAATGATAGTAAGTCTTGTTGTCACCTTCTTCTATATGAATTTGGTCCTGTAGCTGCTGAAACACCTCCTTGAAGTCCTCATCTTTTGTGTATGCCTCTTTGTATGCATCATGGGTAAAAGGCTCCATGTGCATCAAAGTTCCCAAAGATGTAATCTTGTATGTGGGTAGCCTTGAAAGCATGTTTGTGCCAACTTGTTTATGTTGAACTTCTTATACTTGATGACTAGATGAAATTGCTATAAAATCCCCATCCACTTGTAATGCATGGTTTATTGTAGCTTACTTTGGGCCCACAAATACTGTAGCGGTTGGTGATCTGTGTGGATGATGGTCTCCTTGCCCATGAGATAATGCATCCACTTCTTGACAGCTTGAACTAGGGCATAGAGTTCCTTGTCATAGGTAGGGTAGTTGAAAACTGCCCCATGAAATATTTCAGAATGATAGTATACAGACCTTCCTCCTTGCATCAAAACTATTCCCATCGCATACCCACTTGCATCTGTCTCCACTTCGAAAGGCTTTTGCAAGTTTGGTAATGAGAGAACTAGTGCTTGACTGATCTTTCTTTTTAACTCATCGAAAGCCTTCTGTTGATTTTTCCCCCACTGGAAACTCTCACCACTCGTTGTTATGTGGTGCAGCTACCGCTGAAAATGAAACTATGAACTGTCGCAAGTACTGTGCTACCCCAACAAAACTCCTAACTTCAGTGACATTTGTAGGAACTGGCAATTTCATGATGGCCTCCATCTTTGCGGGATCTATCTTGAGCTCCCCTCCATCGATCACATACCCCAAATACACCAAAGACTATTGAGCAAAATCACATTTATTGAGGTTAGCCAACAACTAGTGCTTCTTCAAAGTCTCTAAAAACTGCATGAGATGCAAGAGATGCTCCTCCCAGGTAGCATTATAAACCAATATATCATATAGAGTATAACAAATGAATCTAGATATGGGTGTAATACATCATTCATCAGTCCCATAAATGTAGTTGGTGCATTACATAAACCAAACGGCATAACCAACCATTCATACAAACCTTGCCTTGTCTTGAAGGAAATCTTCCAAGTGTCTTCTTCCTTGATGCGTACGTGGCGGTAACTTGATTTGAGATCCAACTTGGTGAAATTTTTTGTGCGTTGCAACTAATCTAACAGATCATCGATTCTAGGGAGAGGGTACCGATTTTTTAGTGTAATTTTGTTCAATGCTCTGTAGTCGATACACATTTGCCGAGTCCCATCCTTCTTTGGTACAATTATGATAGGTGACTTGTAATGTCCCGTTCCCAGTGATGACTCCAGGAGGAGCAACTAAGTAGCCTATACTGGTTCTCGTAGGCTATAAGTGGGGACAAAGGAATTATCAATTTAAGTGGGGACAACCCCTCATTTAACCCTTTACAAATGCTAAAATGCAAAAAATAAATCATAATGAGCCACACGTGTGAGACGTTAAGCCTCCTTGGGCAAGGAGGGGGCCTCCAAAGGCCACATGGCACAAATCCAGAGCAAGGTGGGAGCAAATGATGTCTCTCCTCACCCAAAATCAATCCAACCATCATCAATACCCCATGTGTCCACCAAACCCTAGCTACATCTAGCCCTAAAAGATGACATCATCACCAAAATAGGGCCAACGTCCAGAATCTAGGTGTCGCGTCTAGGCCTGGGGGAGCTGCATCTCATCTCTACAAGGTCTCTGACAGCCTGTTGCTGCAACGTCCCTAATCCCGGTGAACAATAAACTTTGGGGTACTCAACCCAACCTATGGGCTTCCATCCCATTTGTGTGCCATCATGACTGAATTTGCTCATACCAAGTCCATCTGCCCATCGTCCAAGGTTCCAAGGATGTGAGAGATGATGTCTGAAGGTGGTGAGTCACTATATGACCCACTGCTTTCCATCACACGTCCCAAGATCTTGGAATAAAGGCACAACGTCATGGGTACAAGCCCGGGACGTCCCTCAAAGAACCATGTCAGGGCCATCCAAGACAAAAGAAAGTATAAGACAAAGTTAGTCAGGCTTCACAAGAAACATTAGTCCATAAAGCATGCAAAGTAAGTTGTAACTTAAGATATAATCCATGTAAACAATTCACCTCAGTATCCCCTTCAAGCATCACACCAGCCCAGAACCCCATGTGAGTTGGAAAGTTTAAGTAAGGGAGGGCCTTCATCCAACCCTATTAGGTGTGCCAACCTAGACAGGAAATAAAAGAACCCATGTAGAGTGATAGGTCCTGAGGGAAGCAGGAAACAAAGAAACCCTTAAAGAGTAAGTGTTAAAGTGATATGGTTTTAGGGCTTACTTCAAGGCTTATGGTGTCATTTAATCCATTTCCATGAGCACCTTTATGGAGGGTGCGCTTGCTCTTGAGATACCACATTCTTAGGTGCTATTTTTTCCAAATCCCTTTATCTGCCATTTTATTTGTCCGCTTATCATATTTGCAAGCCCCCTTTTATAAGGTTTCAAGCTATAGCATTACTATTTGGGACTGGGGTGAGCACTGAAAGGGTAGAGCTCAAGTTCGAGCTGGCTTTTGGGAGTCCTTTGCTCTCATTCATTTCTTTCTTTACCATCATTTTCTTATTCTTTTAGTAGTAGCTGCAATCAACCTCTGGGCCTTCAACCCCTCCTCTCATGAGAGAATGGACCATGACCCATTACCGAAGTTCAGTACACTATAAGAGGCAAAAAGATGAGAGTGTTAAGTATGGTGGGGAACTGAACGTTACCCTTCTGAGGGGCCCCCAGTAGTACCCCTTTTCCCTCGGCGGTGACAATACGAGACTAGGGCATAGAAGTTGACCACCAAGGTAAAACAAGGAAATTGGCACAATTTCCCAAGCGAGTGATCCATGTTAATTTCTGTAAATCCAGTACCCAACACTTATTCTGAATAAAATCACTTTATTAATAAATGCACAGCTAGGTTATTAACCAAAAATTAGCAGAAGCATAAAAACTGAAATCATACACATTGCACAAAATATCTGGGTAAACACCCCTGGAAAAACCCCGAAGGGCAAACTAGCAGAGTTGATTTTATTAATTAAAATCTTAGGCTCCGGTCTTGAGATAATGGCCCATCTGAGGAAAATACAATGCAACAAATAGCCTAGCCTACCTGGCTGCTATCTCCCTTGCTGCCCCATGCTCCTTCTTATGACCCTGCCCACTCACACTTGGATGAAATATCATCTTCACCCAATCAATGAGATCTCCTCACTCTGTGTGTGTCTCATCCTCTCACTTAGATTGCCTTTTATTATGTTGAGTTAAGCCTAAATCCAAAACCCTAGATCTCTAAAGTGATCAAGGGTTGATATTAGATCTCCCATTCACTTTAGATCTAACGACTAGGATTAAATCAACTCACTTAAGTTACTAATGCCAAAAACTTAGGCATTTAACTTAATTAATCTAATGTTAATTAAAAGGTCATTCACTTTAATTATTAAATCATAAAGTGAATTTCCTAAGGTTCTGAGAAGTAATAAGGATGACTTCCACATGCTAGACACCAAGCCTATGTGGAAGTACTTGTCCGATGCTAAATACATCAACACTCCCTCTTAGCGAGGAAGGTACTTCTACCACCCAGAGGTGGCTCTATCTTCGCTTTCAGATCTGCTACCATGGCTACTCTCCAAACCACCTGATTGGTTGCTCCCTCTGAAACAAAAGCTATCTTTGCCATCTCGCTCAGACCTTTCTTCGAAGACTTCCCTCTAATCATGCTCCTAGAAGCCTCCTGCTCCTGAGCATCATGTATGATCATCTCGTACCATGACTCCTTGGAAAACTTGGAACGCTACTCCTTCCCACCTAAACCAGAAGGTTGACTCCTTTTGAGTTGTTCAACCTTCGGAACTACCTACTCCTTGTCCTCTGTAACTCTACTTCTTTCCATTACTCGCATAGTCTGGCCCTTTAGCCTATACAAGTTGCTCTCTCTAACTCCGAGAACAGTTGTTGTATCTGAGCTAGATCCTCTGGGCTTGATCAACGCCTGTACATCCTGGAATAGTACATCAAAGCCCTTCTTCTCAATCGTTGAGATTGAGAATACACTCCTCTTGAGTTATGGCACCCATAGCACATTCATCACTCTCAACACACCTCCTGACTTCATCTAGAATGGCATTGTCCCAAATCCCTTTATTGCATGCTTGGTGTCCATACCAAGTCCCACATGCACGTTTGAGTCTAACTCTGTGAAGCTCTTGAACAACTCCTGTGCTCCTGTCATATGGCATGTGGCTCCACTATCTATTAACCATGCACCAACTGATATGGTGCCTGAAGAAAAATGGGAAACAAGAACTCATTCTCAAACTTCTTGGCAAACTCCTCCACTTGACCCTTTGTCGATGCAACTACTTCTGGAATTGTCCCATTTCCACCCTTCTTGTTCAGACATTGACCTACATAATGCCCAAACTTGTGACATGCGAATCACTTGACTTTGCTCATGTCCTTCTTATCGTCTTGAGAGGTAGACTCTCCACTGACAATCTTCTTGAACTTGTCCTTCTTTGCCTGGCTGGCAAGAGCAATGTTCTCATCATCAACCTTGTACCATCTTCCATTCAGTTCTTCATCTCGAAGTTATTTCTGAACGAACAACCTTGACCAATTAGGGAGCTACTCACATGCCACGATCCCTTTGATGAACATTGTCCACTCCTTTGTGAAGCCTTTGAGCATCGTCCTCACCAACTCTAAATCATTCATTGTTTCCCCAATTGTAACTAGTTCATCTTAAACCTGTCGGATTTAGGTGAGATAAGTTGTCACCGTGTCTGATCATATCATCTTTGTGTCTCTGAGCTTCTCTCTCAACACCATTTTGTAATTCTAGTTCTTACTCTAAAATAAACCCTTCAAAGCCTCCCACATGTCCCTGGTAGTGCTCTTTCCAGATAAATGAGGGATCAAATGATCCTCCACTCCATCTAGAATAATTCTCCTAACTTTCACGTCCATTAGTTTATGGACAGCCAAATCTTTTGGATCCACTGGTGGGGCCACAATGGAGTTGACAAACTCATAAATGTCATTCTCCATCAACACCAGCGAGATCCTCTCCTTCCAAGGACTATAGTTGGAAACCCTGTCCAACCTGTTATCCACCAAGTTGCACTAGGATGGACTTCCAGCAAGCCGCCAAAGATTGGACATTTTCATGTTCAATATTCAGAGTTCAGAAGTTCAGTCGGTCATTAAGACCAGCCTTTTTCATATTTTCTATAAAAAATTGTAATAAGAGATGTTGCATGATGAACGTGTAAAAGGTCTTAGCCACCTTCGACTTAAGCATGAGCTGTTACTCTGGAGTGTTTTTTTTACTTATTAATTATATTTTGTCGTTTTAAGGCAATTTATAATTTATGAGTTTTTTAACTCAATTCTCCAGAGCTGAAGTATATACTCATGGTTAGGCCTTAGCATGGATCTAAACCTAGTGTCTAATATATATTACCATGCTAAACATACTCCTAGAGTCTTATGGAAATGTTCTAAGTTCCCCTTGGGATTTTTTAATTTTTTCAGTTAATTAAAAAATTTCCGCAAAATGGGATTTTTTAATTAAAAAATAAAATTGTAATAAAAAAGTGGTGCTAAGAGTTTTCCTATGCCTTGGGGGTGCTCATTTTTGGACCCAAAGCACCCACATTACCTACGTACCCACTTGGTTGAGTAAAATTAGTGATTTTAATCACATAAAAACCAATTTTACTCATAAAACCCAAAAAAGTCCAAATAAAATCAGGAAATGCTAAAATTTGGGAAACATGTTTTAGGTGAATAAAGCCTCCAAAAGCTATGTGGCAATCAAAGAGGAGATTCTAATTGGATACAGGATCAATTCAAGGAGGATTTGGTGTTGGTTGGTGGATTCTCCAAGAGAGGGTGCGCCCTTCTTTGGGAGAGGTGGCGCACCCCAAGAGGAGGTTGCCTACCCCTTGAGAGGTGGCGCCCCTTTCACCCACTTGTTGTTCCATGTGTTGATTTAATAGAAGATTGGGAGAGGTGGCAGCCCCTCATCCCACACTTGGCTGCCCTTTCCTCTCCAAGTAGTGCGCCCTCCCTCTCCATGTGGTGTGCCCTCCTTCTCTTGGAAACTCCTCCCTCTTGCTATATATTGGAGCTAGTTCTCCTTTTGTAATCAGATTGGGTTATGTAAAGTTATGTTGTTGTAATTTGCTCTCAGGCTGTTGGAATAAAACTTGAAGACTTTGGAGGTCAATCTTGGTGTCTTGTGCTAATGTGTGGATGTCATTCTTCTTTGTGGATGTGTTGAGACTATGGTAAACTTATTTTCTTGCAATTATATCTGTTGTTAATCTTTTAATAAGATATTAGTGAGTTTGCTTGCATTACTAGATCTTATTTAGCATATTTAATCTATGATTTCATGTCATTCTTGCTTGAATTCATATTTTCTAGATTGAGTTTGTAGGAAGTAGATGCATCTACTTTTAACAGTTTCTTGTAAGATTTGTCTTAAGTTTGTAGGATCTCTAATTTGGAAGAGTGGAAGACTCTAGCTTGAGTTTCTAACACCTTCAAGTCCATCTAATCGGAAGGATTCCCTCTTCAATACATCAAAGAGACCCCATAGCCCAAAGTTGGCTTCCATCCGGCATTTTTTCTCCCTTATCTCAAATTTTCTTTAACTCTTTTGGGTTACTAGTTGCTTACTTTATCTTAGATATATATCAGATTTCAAAATCCTTCTTATCTAAGTTAGTAAGTGGATTTAAAGGGTTAGATCTAGAGTTCATGTTTCAATTTATCATCCTAAACTAGATCTAGCACAAGAAACGTCATTTTTAGCAAGTAATTTACTTCGAAATTTTTAGAGGCTAAAAGTTGACTTGTTTCAAAGATCTTTTAATTCCATGTTTGGCAATTAGAGTGTTTTTACATTGATGTTTTAAAACAGAAAACAAAAACCCTAAGGAGACAAGCTCTTTAGCTTGTTCTTCTTAGTTCATTTTTGCTCAATTTACATTAGTTTTGCTTAATCATTTTGGGGCTTTCCTAATAATAACCAAAGACACTTCCAAAGTGTTTTTGGCCATCTTTTGTCATTGTTTGCTTGCTGTTTTATGCAGGTCAGCGAACAGATAAGAGGAAATTATATCCATTTTGGGCGGATTTGGAGCATCCGGGACCCCTAGGGGCACCCCTTTCTTCAATAAATATTCGTAAAACGTTGTAAAGACTTGTGACCCCCCTAATGAATGGTCACAAGTCACTCCAATAAAGAGTTGTGTAGTTTCTTTAATAAAATCAGTGGGGCTACAAGCTCCCACTCTTCATCCCCCCTAGGGGAACGATGTTTTTGGTGATTGTCTCGATTTTTGCAATTTAGCTCAAATTCAATTTTCATAACTAAGGATAAACTAAATTTAATCTTTCAATTCATCACAAAGCACTACAATCTCACATAAACAATAAAGTTAAATAAATCTTCACATAGATTAGATTTCATTTGGAAAGTAAGATTTTAATTGCTAGATTATTTTTCCCTTTTGCAAAGTAGAACACTAATTGCTAGCTTAGATTTCATTTCGTGCATTCTCTTGTTTAAAATAAACAACTCCCCTCAGCTCCCAGTGCGGTTCCTGACCCTTCCAGTTGAGAGCTAGTCTCGATCTGCTGGGAGTAAGTTTCATACACACTGGGTTGGTCAGTGGTGATAGAATAATTAGGGAAATCTCAATTGTTGCTACTTTAATGCGCGGGAAAACGCCTAAAGGGAGTGTGTGAAGTAAGGCGGGCCCTTTCGGGACTTGGCTTCCCACCCGTTTTGGACATCCGACACCTTTAGTGAACTTACTAGTGAGGTCCCTGGGGCTTCGATAAGTTCTCCACAAGTTTCCAAACAAAGAAGTAGCCTCTAAAAAGGCCACACAATCTTTCATTAATCTACCATTAATTTTCCTTAATAAAATACGCAATCTACATTGCCCACAATACCTTTAAGGCACTGGTCTCTGTTAACGTCCTTATACACACTTGCAAACGTGAGCTAAGTCCGGCTCACTTAGTGTGTCCTTGGAGGCACAATGCCTAGGTTCACAATCCACGATGTCACTTTGACCGGAACCTCTTCCGTCTAGGCTTACTCCTAGGGAAGCCAAAGGGGGTAGACCTTAGTTACTAGATGTGTTAGAGTTAGGTTCTAGGAGTTAATTTTAATTTGTTGAGATTAGAGGGGATTATAATCCTAAGATGCTAAGGCAACCATGCAAGATGCAAGGGTTAGCATGAGAAGCAAGCCTTTTCCCTAGGTCAACTAAGACTAGTGCCTAGAAATTGGGCAAGGGATCAACTATGTTCAAGGGTAATTCTTTACAAAAGATTACAAATTACTTACAAAATTACAAAAGAATAAATTAATCCAATGAATAATATCATGTACAATTACTTATAATAAAGAATGCTAGGATACAAATTATACAAAACAAACTAACCACATTTATCTTCTATGTGTGCAGGATATAAAAGACTAAAGCATCAAAACATGTCACCACATATATGAGACCATCATCAACACATTACTTCATCAACAAATTCCAAAGATTTAGAAGAGTTAAGCACAACTGTTATGAAGATTATTGAAAAAGACCTACACCCTTAATTATTAAACCCCCCAAGTATTCTATTAGGTTTGGTCTAGGGTTTAATAGTTAGGTTTTTCTTAAGATTTATAAGTTTTAATTAGCTTTCACCAAAGCCTCCTCCTCCTATTGCCAAATAATTGTTGGATGCTCAAGATAGTATGGCAACGAGGCCAACCCTAGCCGAACCAGTCAGCCCAAAACAAGAGTACTTCCCAGAGAGGACACACACCTGGTGCGCCGCGGGGCAGTCCCCTGCCACTACCCTCCGTTGTTTTCCTCGAGCCCCATTTTAGATGGTGAAGATGGTGGTCTAAGGTACCCTAAAGTAGTCTATTAAGTATATAAGTTGATTAGGTAGACTTTTAGGTGGTTATTAGAGTGTTTAGGAGATTTTAAAGCACTTTGTAGGTGCAATTTAGAGATATGGTCGAAACTGTTATTAGCTTTATGAGTGTATTGTCTTAAGCTTAAACAATTGAGTATATTAACACATGTAAAGCAAATAAAGAGATGGCTGAAAAGTAAAGATACTATCACATGCACAACAATAGTTTGCTATGAAACAAGAGATCTATGGCAAGAACAACTTGCCTTAAAGAGATCAAAAGAAAATTTAAAGTGTTTGCCTACTTAACCATTCAACAATCAAGCCCAAGTAGATGGCTTCCAATAGATATAAACAATAAACCAATGAACCAATTACTTGTTAAGCACTTAAGATATATGAAGCATTAAGAATTAAACCATGTGCATAAGAAAGAAATAAGAAGCTTGAAATGAAATTAAGCAAGATCTAGTTAGTAGATTATTTAGGTGTGTTGCCCAATAGACTTAAGATAATGATATAGATCTAGAACATAAGCATTTAAAACATATTAAACATTAGATAACATCAAATCACATCATATCATAAAGCATCAACACTTAGCCTTACCTTTTTGGGGTATTCCTCTCCCAACTAGGTAGGTGATTGGATTAGATTTGCTTAATTAGGTTAAGTTCTTTGAGATCTTAGTAATTAGGGCAAACCATGAAAGAAAAGCAAAATAGAGAAGCTAAGCTACCATCTAAGCTACTAAACAAGCAAGAAAATCCCACGGCCTAGGTTGGGAAGGTGCCCTCACCTTCAAAACCTCACGGCCAAGCTAAGAAAGACTCAAAAAAATGGAAAAAGTAGATCTAGCCCACGTCCTACCTATCCCAAAGCTCATAGAAGAGAGGAGGTTGTACCACTTCCCCTCTTACACTATGAGATTCAACAATCAAGCAAAAAAAAAGAGAAAAAGTGCACTATAAAGCTAGAAAATGAAAGGGGGGGTTGAGGAATAGCTACCAAATCCCCCAAAGGGATCTTGAAGTGTTGTGTGTGTCTCTTTGGGGCAGCCCAAAGCCCTCAACCAGATCTGATTTACTTGCAAAATCAGCAAGCTTTGCTTGCTAGAATGGCTACACACAACCAAAAGAAGTTAAGGAAACCCTTACCCTTTTGGGGCAAGAACTTTCCACAAACAAAAGAGATATATTTGATATAATTTTTGACCTACTTAAACAATTATATGCTAGCTGAAAGTGAAATGAATGAATAGCAATAATAGGAGAGGAGCAATAGATCTAGAGAATTGGAGTATGTGAGAGCTTCAAGTGACCCTTCTCCTTGAAGGAGTTCCCAATGAAACCCTAGAGATAAACCTGCAAGATCTCTTCAAGCAACATGCATACAATAGACAATATGTTGATGTATTGAAATTAAATGACACTTCTATTTAATCAAACACATCAAGATATATAAACCAAATAGGCATACGCCCTATTAGATCTACTTAGATAACACTTTACCTAAGATCTAGTGTTGCAAGCACTTAAAAACATCAATACAAAGTTACCTCCCATGCATAAGAAAAAGAAGCATATGCCTTAGTCTTCTTGTTGTCCTCCAAAGTTTCTCCAATATTATATTACTCAAGAAAAAATGGTTTTGGATAGAAAATATTCCAAAACCCTAGAGCATAGAATGGAAATGAAATGGAATGAATGACGAGAGAGAGAGAGAGAGAGAGAGAGAGAGAGAGAGAAATCAAGTAGCATAACAATAGCTCAAGATATGGTGAGTTGGGGAGGAGAAAAGAGACCTATTTATACTTGGAGAGGCAAACCTACCTCTCTTGGATCTAAGCCAAGTGTCCACCACCAAGCAAAGGAGTAGATCTCTAGGCTAGGGCACACCTCTTAGGGTTTGCACAATAGATCTAGGGTGTAGAAAAATAGAAAAATTAGTTTGAGAGATCCAAGGGCATGTAAAAGGCATGGGATTCGTGCCAAGGTAAGTGAAGAGGCTCAAATAAATTTTTTTTAATTATTTGTGGAATTTCTAGAAGAGGGAGGGCGCACTTCTCTTGGAGGGCGCACCACTTGGGATGAGGGAAAGGTGATGAGGGGTGAGAGATGAGTGAGGGGTGTTGGGATCACACAAAACTTCATAGGAAAGGTTGTGGGATCCATGCTAGGGTAAGAGGAAGAGTCTCAACAATAAAAAACAAAATTTTCATTGGAGAGACACAAAGGAGGGCATAACTCTCTTGGAGAGCGCTCCCCAAGGTCAAAAATCAACCCAAATGCAAGGATGGGTGATGTGGAGTAAGTGGGGTCACCTCTAGGGGTGATAATAAGGCTAAATGAAGT
>ML778542.1:174535-185018 GCA_009831015.1 Picea engelmannii | reverse complement strand
AAATGACCAAAAATTGAAAATGCTTAAAATCAAATTTTGACCTTACCAAGAGGTGTGCTTGGCTGAGGCGAGTAGCCTGGTGTCCTTAGATCTGAGAAAATCCAATTTTTACCCCGTCAAATCTGATCTGCGGATTTCTGGACCTGTGCTTCTGGTACTTTTGGTACTCTGGTACTTCTGGTACTTCTGGTACTGGTTCTCTGGTACTTCTAGTACTTTTGTGAAACTAGGGTTTCACTTTCCGAGAGATCTAGCTATTGAAAAGGTGCGCTCTAGGTGCCAAATTGATCCTTGGGGGAGGGCGCAGCTTTCTAGGTGGTTAGGGAGCTGAAAATATTCACTTTTGCAAAACCCTAATTTTTTGGTACGGTAACAGTGATGTTTTTCCTCTTGCAAATTGTGCTTCCTTCAAGTTGGCTCTGATACCATGTTAATGTTTATGCCATTATTATAGTTCTTTGCATTTCAATAGATAAGAGCATCATAAGAACAAGATCACTGAGAAATACACATTCACAAGAGACACAACATTTATCCTAGGAAACCCTCTAGGGGAAGAAAACCCAACAAAAACTTCCTTATCATAAATAGCTTATACAATGTTCAAGAGATAACTCAAACCAATACAGATAGTCCTCCCCAAGAGATGCGCCACTCTTCTTCTCCTCTCTCCAACTCGTAATTGCAGCTTGCCTCATAAGATAATGAGCAAGTGAGTTGTGTGATAAAGTGAGGCGCTAGCCTCCTATATATACAAGACTGGCACGTGTGAGAGGGTTTCACTGGCACGGCCGACCTCTCACTCTGGGTGGGTAAACCCAACTTTAAATTAATTCTGGGTCTCAATAATAACTGTTGGGGCCGACTTCTTATTCTGCCCATTATAATTGTCCGATGACCAATCCGCAAAAGGGGTTTTGGTCCTAATACAATTACCGACATGATTAATACACAATGGGGATTAATCCAATGAATAAAATAACAATAATAATAAGAATGCTCTTCACAGTTACATTATTTCAACACCTTTTGGCATGATTGGTAGTGGAGTTTTGGGTACCCTGTAGTTTAGTCTGATTCTCAGAAATTGCACTCCCTTCTCCATCAACAACATGAGCTTGGTCCAGTCTTAATGCACGATGGTCATCTTCGGATGCTAAGAGCCAATTAATTCGGAAATTACATAATGTGTGGTCAATGCAAGTGTCTTATAAGCTTTGTGTGTTCACTTGGTTGGTGATATATCAAGGCCTTCCTACCAAGGCTCGTCTGGCTAAAGAGTGGCCTCTATAATGGGGCTTTGGCCTTCCTACCTGAAGGGGAAATGGTGAAGCATCTATTATGGGATATGCTTGTGGCCAAGTCTCATTAGGAGCATGTTCAAACAGAGCAGGCAGGTATTCATTAGGGGCAAGTATATTGGCATGTAGTGTTGTTGGGTGACTCCAACTCTATAATTTGATCCTCTCCCAGTGGTATTTGGCATTTCTTGAGGAATTCAGCCCTATTTATCCTATAGAAACTTCGGTGCAAATATGTTTTTGAAAATGAGGTTCGCTCTTTGTCTATCGTTAGTAATATGTTGATAGAGGAGGTACATATGCAATTGTTGGCAAAAGGGTTTTAACTTTTTGCTGACCAAGGATGCCAAATTGTTGGACTCTAGTGCCTATTTAGCCATTATTATTGTTCTTGTTGCTTTAAGGAAGAGGGGATGTAAATACCATTGTATATACTCTTCTGCATTTTGTTTATTTTTCTTGTAAATATTTTTTGTGAATATAAGTATTTTTCCAAAAAAAGGATTTGTCTATGCAATTTAGAGTTAAAATCATGCACTCTCATGTAAGTTTTCATAGATACAGATATGGGAATGGATACAAATATGACAATTTTTTAGAAAATCAGGATACGATACAGCTATTATACATCAAATACATACCTACATATATATAAACCGAACGGGTTGGCTCAATCGGTTCAAACACTCTTTCAAATTGGAGTTTGTCATGAGGTCTCTGGTTCTAGTCCAGCTCGAGTCTAGCTAAGTCTCGTTGGGTTACTAGCAGCTATTGTGGCTAGCACTTGAGCCACCTTCTATTTGGATATTCCAGAGAAGAGAGAGGATCCCACAAGGTTTTCCTTGGAAATATATGTTGAATTTTCACTATGCTAGGCTCAAGCATGAGGTTTATTTAATTTTTCATGTACTTGAACCATAAACAAATGCAACTACGCCATACACAAGTGTTGCAATAACCAAGATCACAAGAAGAATTACCATGCACAAGAACGCAAGAAATATCCTGGGAAACCCTTCTAGTCAAGGGAAGAAAACCCAGCAATCCTTTGTTATATTCTCAAGAGAAGATCCCCCAACCATAAAACCCTAATGCACACAAGAGGGTGCTCTACAATCTTGAAACTAGCGCCCAAGAGAGGTGCGCACTTTAGCCTTAACTGCACTTGCTGAAATTTTGAAATGTCAAGTGTGAGTGTGTGTTTCCTAAATGGGGAAATCACCTCTATTTATATTAGACCAAACACAGCAATAGGTGTGTCTATTGGCACAACAGGGCCGACCTCAATAACTCAGAAATATAATTAATTATTACAATAAACCTTAATTATCTTTCACGTATGGTGGGGCCGACTTGTACCATTTACATCATAATTAGGGTTACAAGTAAATCTTACACTTAGAAAATATAGCAAGGGATCCACACGTCCACTAGTGCTCAGCCACTAGGGACATGTCCACCTGTGCTCAGCCACAGGGACGTCATACTCAACAGATCTCTATCTCAACTGAGTCCATAGGAGAATCATCTGGAGTACCATCTCAAGCCTGACTCAACTGAGTCCACAGGAGTACAAAGGCAAGAGACCACATTGACTCAACTCTCACACAGAGGAGAACGATACACCCATCACATGGGCACACCCAACACTGGGGCACGACTCAACTCAATCCAGAGGAGAACGATACACCCCATCACATGGGCATACCCAACACTGGGCTCTCTCACAGGTCGACTCAACTCAGTCACAGAGGAGAACGTATCTTGTAGAATGTCACACGACACTGCAATCATCAACAATATATACATATAGCCAGAAGACATACAAAATTCAGAATACCATTCATGAATTTCAAATTTTGAAATAACGACAGAAAATGATTTATCATTAAGAGAGGCCCAAGCCCTCTATTTATAACTTGATTTGTAAGAATTGGCTTTAGCATTCTTGCTTCTATATAGAAAATTAATGTTTTTCTTCATCTTAGTGATTCAAATGCCCACTGAAATGGTCAAAATGACGGCCAATACATCGGTTGAATGGCCAATACAATGTTTCAAAAATTCTAAACATCATCGAAATGTTTCAGCAATTTTTCAGAGGCGTCTCATACAAGGAAACGTTTTTGAAACACCAACACGTACTTCCAGCACCTGAGGGAGGAGTTTCTGGTGATCTAGGTTCTCATTTTAAGAGATGCACATGTTTGTTCTATCAAGGCATAATTGGAGCTGAAGACCTTTCTTTTAGCTTTCAGGGAACCGTGCATGTTTTTACCCTTGTCTTATATCTGTTGTTAATATAATTATCAATTTTACGAAAAGAAAAAAAAAACAGTCCCCTATGTTGGGGACACCAATGTTTCCTAAAATTTGGGGGATGTCTCCACACATCCCCGGATGCATTCCCATGTCCACCTGGTCCCAGAAACTTGGTGGAACATTGCATAAAAGGAATCAGTTGAGATAATTTAAGAAACCATTCCAGCAGATTCTCCATATACCACCCAGATTCATTCACCATATAAAAACTTTGTGCTGTCGAAATAATATGGCACCCTAGATCAAGGCAGTTTGGCAAGAGATTTCCAGAGTGTTGGGTCGAGCCCTCCTTTGGCAAGGGCAAATGGTGGAAGAAGCTTGGAAGTCTTGGGTTTCAGATGCTTCATCATCAAACATTAAAGCTTTACCACTCCTTGTTTGTTGGGGTACGTGATTGACCATAAATTCTGTAATTTTTCATAACAAAGGAATACCCTCGGAAATTATTGCTGCTTAATGTTTAAGTATCCTCGCCCATTTCCCTCAAACTAAAAGTAAGGAATCTAGAAGGGTAATCCAAGCAAAAAGAATTAATCATCAAAGACCTTGGGCTTTCTTTGATGGGGCATCACAAAATAGGAATCAACTATGTGGAGGTGGGACAGTACTACACCTGTCAGATCAAGTGAGTTTTAAAATAAAAATGGGTTTTGGGGCTGGAACAAACAATTTTGCAGAACTGATGTCTCTCAAACTGCTGCTCCTCTTTGCAAAAGAAAAAAATGTAAACTCTATTCAGGTTTTTGGTGACTCTCAAATGGTTGTAAAGTGGGTTCGGAATCTTCAACAATGTCACAACATCCTGTTACTACCTATTCTTGAAGAAGATCAAAGACTCGTTGCTACTTTTGATACTTTTGATATTCATCGTGTTTAGAGGGAAAGGAATATAACAGCAGATCATTTGTCAAAGGCTGGGCTTCATCTGGAGCAGGGTCAATGGTTGATATGTGAAGAGAACAATGGCACTTTTTATGAGTATTATCACCGACCTTTTGTTGATCATCTCCACGAGGTCCATCAGTAAAGTCTTTTCAGCTTCTCCAGTCTTTCTTTTTTGGTATTGGGCTCTATTTTCGACTTTCTCACAGGCTTTATCTGGTTGCCGGTCAAGGCTTTTATCGCTCCAAAATACTGAAGAACAATTATGCTGAACATCTCTTTTTGCTGTAATTTTTGTATCAGAATGTACAAGGATGGAGTCTGGACACCTTTGTATATGGTCAATGGTTGATATGTGAAGAGAACAATGGCACTTTTTATGAGTATTATCACCGACCTTTTGTTGATCATCTCCACCAGGTCCATCAGTAAAGTCTTTTCAGCTTCTCCAGTCTTTCTTTTTTGGTATCGGGCTCTATTTTAGACTTTCTCACAGGCTTTATCTGGTTGCGGGTCAAGGCTTTTATCGCTCCAAAATACTGAGGAACAATTATGCTGAACATCTCTTTTTGCTGTAATGTTTGTATCAGAATGTACAAGGATGGACACCTTTGTATATGTTTTTTAAAATAGTTTGACTGCAGCCCCTTTGTGGCACTGCCTCACTGACACCAAGGTCCCGCTTGGGTAATTTTTCAGCAAATGCATATGAATATGCATCTACAGAATGTAATTTTCGTTTCTATATGAAATAAAATTATACTTTTTTCTGAGGAAAAAAAAATATGGCACCCTAGACTTAAAATCTTATATAAAACAATAAGAAAGCTGGATGGTAAGAAGAGAACTATAAATGAAATAACCAGGAACGTACATAAGGATTGATGCAGCTCGTGCAACTTACAGAGAAAAAAGACTCCTTTTGATCAAATAATAACAAAATGCAATTGTATTATCCTAACAATAAAACAAAGCAGGCAGAAGGCATTGCATATACGTAGGTAGTGAAGCAGCCTTTTCCCGCATGCGCTGGATGAAGCGCCCATTGTGGAAACTCCTTCCAGATACATCAGCATGGTGGTCTTCTAATGGATATGCCACTTTGGTATCTTTTCCTTCCTTGAATAAAGCATACCCCATTATACGCTGGGCATCAATTCCTTCGACACAATCTGTGTATGAGTAATAAGTATAAGCATGTAGACAGTATCTAGAAAAAAACTATCAAAGCTCTCGTATTCCTAGTCAATCAAGCTCAAATAAAAAAATTTAAATTAACATGAGCTCCACAAGCTTCTAAACATCAAAAAACAGTAAATACATTGCTGTATGGAAAACTAAATTTCACACAGACCTAAACGCAATCTTCATCAATCACCTTTGTTTACAAATTGACCAATCTATTTGAAATTGACTCAAAAGTTAAAAGAGAAGACATAAGAATCAGCTTGACAAGATAATGAACTCTACCAAGCTAAAAGGTTAGAGCAATCACACATTGTATCAAGTATGCAACCAAAACACTTACCTTGAAGTCCCAGCTCAATCAGTTTCAAGTATCCGCCTGGCTGTAAAAGTTCCCCTACAATCCTGTCAGGCTCACTCAGGTCTCTCTCAATTATATGTATACGTCTTCCATCCTGCAATGATTAGTAGAAAAATAAGAAAAGTCAACTGGGAGTCATCATTTGCCCAATATACCTGCTCAGCTGATTCTCCCCTCCCACACATGAATGTTATTTTTACAATTCTCTTTGCTAAAGACAAGTGAATCTTGCATCTTCTTTCTCAAGTTCTCACACTTCCAAATTTATTTTTATTGATTGTAAATATAAAATGTATATGCAATATATACAATCCATAAACAAAATCCTTTCCCTGAATACAGTAATTAATATTGAAAACACTCCTGGGTGTGGAAGTTGATAAGGAAGCGGAAAATATAGTTTGGCAGAAAAAGCATGCTCACTGCATTAATAGATTTTAACATGTAAAAATTTTATGTCTGCATATATAGTTTTCTGTATTTGCTTTTTTCAGGTCAAATATTCCACAATTGTTTTCTGAGAAAGCTTAAAATGACAAGAAAAGGCAAATGCGCACAAAAACATCACATGAAAAATATTTAACTTCACACATTTTTCAGGGCCAGCCCCCTCCAGAATGGTCCCACCCAAGATGCTCCCAATGATCCTATACACACACCCCGCATCTATGGGGCATATCTATTGCATGCTGGAACTGTAACAGGATGGTTTGGTCTTCTCCTGGGACTCTTCAAGATGTGATTGACAATCAGGACCTCATATTTCCAACAGAGATGCACAAGAGCCCTGAAAGGGCCCTTCCCCCCAATATCCAAATACTTATAGATCTCAGCTTACGGACATAGCATGAGACAGTGTGATGGACTCTAGAGTCCACAGAATATGGCTTGCCTCATTAGTGATCGTCTTTGACCCAGTCTCTTTGGTTGCCTTCGATGATCACTCCAGGTTTATTTGACTCTAAATAGAGCAGGGGTTTGCCCTATCAGGATATTTATGTTGTTGTGTGCTACTTCCCTATGGTCTCATTAGATTTTGTTGTATGCATGGATGGGAACTCCTTTCCAGATATCTATAATTTTTTGACTTACTCAGCACTCGGGGATATCATATTATTGGGGAACTTTAATAGTCGGACTAGAGCCAAGTAGGTCCCCATCCATGACCTCACTGAGTATGAGTTGCAGCTCTTTGAGATGGACCCTGGAGATTATTGGATGGATACTTGTTCAATGGACATGCTCAACCCTATTATCATGTATGGAAGACATCTCTTGGAGCTTAGTGAAGGTAATGTTTATATATTCTAAATGGGATCTGCCACTTTCCCAAATCCTATGGGTTCAATTGTTTTCCATGTAAAGGGGACTCCAATGTGGTGGACTTTGTTCTGGAATCTGACCTCTCTTCAATCATGCTAATAATGGGAGCTGCCCAAGGATCCTTTCTTCATATCATTCATCCACCAAGGGTCATCCATCCCCAGGGCTCTTGTCCTATGGACAAAAGGTATAATGAAAACTATAAAGCTATGCATAGAATGTTCAAATATGGCCTAGACCGTCATCCTAACATAGACACAACCACCCATAAGGAACATCGTCGCCTTCTTAGGCGAAAGAAATGTAAATATCCAGTTATTAGGAGGGAGCTCCTCTCTCTTCTTCACACATCTCCCAAGACCTTTTTGTGCATACTCCTCCCTTCGAAAAAGCCACTGGACAACAATGACCCCTCACTTGATGGACCCATGTCTTCTCCCTCCAAGATGTTCCTAGCCATCCACCCTTCCAAGTCTCCTCACTCCCTTCCTGTTGCCACTACATCATCCCCAACATTCTCAAGAGAACCATCCACTAGTAAACACACTAATCTTGAAGGCCTTCACTCTGAATTCCTCAAACATGGATGGGACCCTTGCATCACCCCCTGGCTATCCTTTTCAATCAAGTTCTTTGATCCATATTTCCCCCTCCTTCGTCCCAGCATCTCTACAGGACTATCATGATTAGCCATACATTTGCTAAACTTTATGCCACAATACTTGATCTTTACCTATCTGATTGGTTTGAGAGGCCAAGCCAACACCAGTGGGGGCTATCGGATGGTGGATCATATATTCATTCACCAAACTATCATTGAGGAGACTAAACAGAAGTCCACAAACATATATCACTGCTTGTTGACTTTCTAAAGGCCTTTAACACTATACTCAAACATTTACTCATTGAGCCACTTCGTACCCTAAGGTTACCTAATCTTTTAGTGTCATCTTATCGCACAATTTGTACTTGCCCAAAGCCCAAGGCAAGTGAAACAAGAATGGCGTAACAAGGGGGTGACCTACCACTGTCACCTTAATAGGAGACCCCTTTCTGTTTAGGAGTATGTTAAGACTACCCCAAGGGAGACGTCCCTAGTGACCTAAAGGGAAGGTGAGACTAAAGCAAGGATGCAAAGATAACCCCCCTCTCACTGGTCACTCAAGTCAAAAGGTCTTGGTAAGTTTATGTCTTAAGAGATGAAGCAAATGTAAATGGATGAAGTGTACCTGCCCAGAACAAGACAACAAAGCAAAATATGACAGTTTCAAGTACAAAATGATATTAGTGCTTCAATAAGACAATAAACCATTGAAATGTATGCTAGCTGATATAAAATTGCAGCAAAATGAAAGTTTACAACAACAATAAGTATTTTATAACAGCTGCAAGAAATATGCCTCAAAATTGCTTGAAAAGACAATGAAAAGATAGCATTTACTAGGCGGAATGATAATCAATTGTCACAAGCAAATTTAGAAGTGTGTAGCTAGCATTAAATGTAGATTATGCAGAAAATTTGCTGCATCAAGATGGCTGTAGCAGTGACTTATAACAGCAGCAAGTAAAATAGTTGTCTAGGCTAGGTTAGTGTTAGTTTTAGTTAGTGAAAGCTAGAAAGGTTAAGGTTTGAGTGTTGGTTTGATCTCTCAACAAAAGAAGTGTAAGGACTAGTGTCTTTGAAGGGTTATGGAGTCAAAAGTTCAGCAACATTCATTTGGAGTAGGCAACAATATGAGTATGTTTATCCAAGTAAAGGATGAATCTTAGAAGAGTAGTACCTTAAGTCTTCTAGAATTCAATCTTTAGGGAGGTCAGCTACTAGAGAGTAGGCACTTCTAGGCCCTGGCGGTTTCCTCCTTAGATAATTGAAAGAAATATTTAGATGCAACAACAATTGATCAAGGCTTCTAAAGTGCTAGCACTTTAGGGCTTTAGAAGCTTGTCAAAGTTAACCACCTTAGCAAAGTTTAACAAGTGTAGAGCAAAGTAGTATCTTAAGTTCTTCACTACTAGGGGTTGTCAAGCAAGCAATTTCATAATCTTTAACATGAATAAGCAAACATACCATAACCATTAAAATAAAATGACAATTGCAGATTTACTTACTTCACCAAGAATAATCAAGCCATGAAACCCTAGATTGCCAAATAACTTTACCAAAAATTATCCAAGTTGCAAGTAGAAGACTCCAAGAGAGGTGCGCATCACAATTTCATACAATAAACCCTAAGTAGGGCGCAAATTTCAGTCCCCTTCTCTCCAAGTGAGAGTTGTTATGATAAAATGAGAGTACTTTATCTCTATTTAATATTTATACAAAACTTTGACCTTTAATTAATTTTAGGTCAAAATTAAGGCCGACCTAGCCAATTTACAATAAAATCCAATTTTGACATAATAAAATTAATTAGCACCTAAAGACATCTCCAAGGGTGGCGTCATGCCCTTCTAGGGTGACGTTGAGGCCCTAAGGTGGAACATTGAGCCCAAAATGTAGGGCGCTTGGCCTCCAAAGGCCCCAGATGATGCTCACACGTGCCACCAGGCTCATAACTGCCTCCAAAATGAAAACCCTAGCTCTGGATGACGTCCAGGGTCATGATGGTGACGTCCAGGGCCAACATCGATGTGGAAGAGCAAGATCCCCCTGGGTCTAGGTCTACCAGGGTGCCTCCAAAGGCAACGTCCTTTTTCCCGGTGCAAATCTTTAGTTTCTTCCTACCTCTGGCTGGGGTTACAGCATCCATATGTGGGCTTTAAGCCCTCATGAAGGTCTGAGCTAATCATTCCCTCATGAGCACCTGTCCACCGGACAAGGTCCTGCAGCAACAATAAGTACGCCCTCTAGGGGTTCATGAGTCACAGGGATCATAGCATGTAAATCATATCCAATAATTAAATTACCCAAACATGTGCATCAAACCCCCTTAACCCAGACAAATGCTCAAAGACGTTATGCAATTTGACAAGTTAGGTTTGGAGAAAGTCTCAGAGTGTCCTATTGGGCTAACCTCCCTTAAGTTTGGGGCAGTGTTACAAAAATCGTATCGGCGAAAAAATCGTCGGGGTCCAGAAAACATTGTTTCGTAAAAATCGACAAAACATC
>ML778542.1:133518-160974 GCA_009831015.1 Picea engelmannii | reverse complement strand
TTGCCTAACACCTCTTGATCTTCCAACCAAAGCAGATTATAGCGAAATGGCAAGGGCCCATAATCCGAAGAATCTTGGAGATGAAGACTGATTGGTTTGTGGTCTGATACTGTCGATGGAATGACCCTAGACTTGATAATATGATCCTAAAGGGGCATATCACTTAGCACAAGAAATATGTCCAATCTATCTGTTATATGCCCAAGCCCAATCCTTCGATTGGTCCAAGTGTATTTTCCTTTAGATGGTTTAATATCCATCAAGTCCCACTTAGCTATTAGATCCTCCATCCTTTCTCTATATGGGTCTCTGATGATGATGCCCCCTCTTTTCTCTTTATTGTGAAGAACCACATTGAAAACTCCTACAATAATGTTATTTCTTCCATACTTTGAATCTTTCAATGATAAAAGAGACTCCCAACAGCTCTCCTTTTCCATATAAGCTACGGCATGCATAGGTTAAAAACATTGATATGCTTACCAGATTGATGACGAGTAAACCTGCTTGGTATCCAGTGTTGTGTTTGGTGAGTGAAATTCAAATGCAAATCTTGATTATTCCAAAGAGAGCATAACCCCCTAGAGGCTCCTCTTGAACTGACTGCTACACCTTCAAAAAGGCGCCATTGTCGCTTGCAAATCTTCAGTGCTTCCAAGGTCTCCATTTTGGTCTCCTAGAGTAGGAGGATGGTAGGTTGTTCTGTTCTAATTAGATCCTTTAGAGTTGCTTCTTTATTTCCACTATCGATTCCTCTATAGTTCCATGAGACAATAATCATTATTTAGAAGAGGGTTTTTGACTACCACCTTTCAGTAGTGCACTGGCTCCAGGAGTTTTAATGGCTCTTGTTCCAACTGCTAGGGATTTGTCTAGGGACATTTGGGTCCCCATCATCTTGTCCCTATTAGTTGCTTCTTCCCTTTTAACCTTTATTGTCTTCCTTCCTGCTCTCTTGAAAATCTATTCTTTCGGGTCCTCTTCTTCCTTTTCCTCTTCCTCGACTAACATTTGAGATTTGTTCCTTGTATTATTGCTTGATGATGTTAGTTGTTGATCTAGGATATTATTGATCTCTTCTAATCAGTCTGATACCCTATCTTCATTTTCTAAAGTGGGTATCTCTACTATTTGCACTAGAGGCAGATCCATTGTTACTTTGACTGCTACACATGGTGCTAAATAGGGATTTTCTAGGGTTTTTGTAGAGGGAACTTGCTCATCTTAAGACAGGTTGGGTGTTCTAGATGTGGACTTGGGGGGTTTCCTTTAAGTGTTGGCTAAGCCCAAGGATTCTTTGACCTAGACAGAGTTGAAGAGCCTGGCACTAAGGCTTTAGATTTAAACTACGGATTGATATTTGGCCCCATTCTCCTCTTGACCATTTGCCATTGTTCCTCTTTGTTGGGCACAACTAAGAGATCTTGATATTCTTCTTACAGTCCTTAGAAAAGTGCATGTATTCATGGCAGGTTTTGCATTTAAAGGGAAGTTCCTCGTAATCTAAGGGTTGTTCATGTTGCTAATTATCTAGGGTTAGGAGGAGAGCTTCTGGAAGGCCTTTTTCCAGATCTACCTCCACATAGATTCGAACACAAGCAAACATACTCTCCTTTGGCTCCACCTTATCTATGCATCATCCAAGAACATTCCCAATACTTCTAAGAGTGTCATCACTCCAGCAGTGGAGAGGAAAAGGAGGGAGTCACACCCACACTAGGGAGTCACACCCACACTAGTACCGCTAATGGCTCAACATGCTCAAGGTTAAAGTCTAGTGTCCAGCAATTCAGGTGCATAGCTCAAGAGCCAAAGAAGTAAGGTCCATTTCTAAAGATTAAGTCCTTGTCCTCCTTAGCTTCAAACATGAAGGCATAGTATCCCTTTCCACAGAAGTAATGGTTCATCTTCCCTTTGATCGGTACCTACCAATTCTTCTGCAACCAGATTGTCATGGCCCAAGGGAAAGGCTAGATGCTCGTAAATTGTCCAATGAGGCCTCTTTCAGCCACAACCAGTGCCATATGACTTGAAGAAGAGGGAGTCATCTGAACCTCTAGGATATTATCTACTCTCTTGACGAAGCAAGACGACTAAGATCTTGATGATTTCCCTAAAGAAGAAACCATGGCCCAAAAAACCACTGCCTCAAAGTCTGGAGGGGCGTGGGATCCCCCTCCAAAGGCAGAATCCATCTTCAAGCTCAAACCAAAAACGACGAGCGCGCGCTAGGGTTCACAGAACACTCCTCGTGCAGTGTTAATAGTGTGTCGTCCTCTGAAAATAGTTCTATGTTATCAAGGGATTGTAGTTCTAATTTTAGCAGTTAAAATTTAGCAATTTTCTTTCCTCAAGAGTTGCACAATTGTTACAAAGCCATTATGTGGAGCAATAAACATCCGTTAAGAAATGAAAAGCCATGGAAAGAAGATGGATAACACACCAACCTCAATTTTGGAAGATGAACAAGTAAGCAAGTAGAGCACGATAATAAATAGAAGATCCTTTGATAAGATAGGTGGCTCTCATCAGGGGGTCTTTATTGCTTTTTCTTCAAGAGGCTAATCAGGGGATACTGCCCTGGGCGTGGTGACCAGTGGTGACAGCGTTATCCACAAGTACTTTCACAGAAATGAGAAGGTTGGCTCGTGATGAGACCCCCTTTCCCTTGGCCATGCAACCAAGAGTCACTACCCTGGCGTGGTAACCAGTTGGTGGTAATGTCATACTGCTAGGTACCCATGGACCTAATAGGCTGGCTCATGATGAGACCCCCTATCCTCTGACTAGGTCTTGTTTTATTATTTTTACGGGTCCCTCTTGTTTCTTGGTGAGAAGCCTTTTATTGCTTTCTCGGGGATCCCTGGGCGAAGCATCTCGAGGTTTTATTCTTAGGCTTTTATCTTTTGCCATCTTGCTTTTACCTTCTGGGCCTTTAGCCCCTTCTTCCCACGAGGTAAGGTGCAATCCTCAAATGATAGGTCAACCCAGTGCCCGAACAAGTGTAATGGGATAGATGAGCGGGAAGCAAGATGAAAAGGTGGTGCTATGACAGGAGCGGACGATGGATTTTCAAAAATCCCCCCAGTGGCAAACCAAAACCTACGGACACGGGCTTACTAGGGCATCCTGTCATTCCCCCCAGACATAGTCAAGTGGGCAAGTATAAGATCCAAGCATTTGTTAGAAACAAAGGAATTAAATGCACATATTCAAAGGTTTTGAAGATCAGAGTGACACATACCATGATACCCAGACTCATTACCTCATGGAGCAAGAACCATCTCTGACACAAGACCAAGCCGATGGTGATGGATGTTGTTGCTGCTGACAAAGTAGAGGCGCTGAAAGGGAGAAAAGATGGGCCCTCCAGGGCCATGCTAAAGTCGATCCAACTCTCGGTACTCCATGTCTAGGACCTGTGGACCTCGAGACATGATCTCCTAGTTATCCCTAAAAGTGGGGGATAACAGTTATCACTGAATAATTTTACACTGAAATTATGACAGAAAATTATAGCGAAAGCACAAAGATCAGAGAGAAATCATCCATGCACATGAGACACAAAAATTACTCAGAAATATTTTTTAGATTGAGGATCCCGAGGACAAAAACGGTCCTCATTGCAAAATTCTGGAAAAATCTTCCAACTTACAAATCTGCCAAAAACCCTAGCTGACATCACATCCGTACGTTGATGTCACCCTATGCGACTACTTGCAACAAACCTGCAGTTCGCACGTGTGGCATATTGTTGTATGGCTCACACGTGCGGTTGTCCTTGTGTTGAACTGTGGTTGTATAGTTGACCTGCGGCTACTGTACGGTTCACACGTGTTGTATGACCTGCAATTCATGCGTCGTACGGATCCCACATGTGTGACTCCTCCTCCTTAGTTGAAAAATGAGAAAAGAAAGACCGGAAAACCCTAGACTAGATTTTCCAAAGTGAAGATCGTCCTTGCTGAAATTTGCCTCCTCAATCCCCCTTGGCAAGAGTGCTCACTTGCTCATGCCAAACACATAATGACAAAATAAGATGTGTGGTGCTTCCTCACATTAAAAGTGAGTTTAGAAGCCCTTCACTAAACTCAACACTAGATTATAATTGTTTATTCCTCCAAGTGGGTGCAAATCCCCAACACCAACAATTCCAAGCTCCAACTCTATATAAAAGGGGTTTTCACAAAGTAAAAATGCAATGTGAATGCCAACAAAGATTCCCACATGCCCGACACCAAGGCCAATGTGAGAATACCTCCCCGATGCTACAAAAACATCAACATGGGTGGAGGTCATTTGCATCAAGGTATTAAAGCAAGGTTGCATCGTTGGGAGAGAATAGAAGAAAAGGAAAGAAGCCAAGGAAATATGATATTAGATAAGAAAGTGACCTAGATTGTTGTTGAGAAGAGGAAAACAAGATAGACACTGCCAATTAAAGATCTCGAGAGACAAGAGCCACTTATGAATGAGTGGATACTAGAGATGGTGGACAAAGGAGCAACAAACCAACTCGATGTTGTACAATTTACTGAAGATACCATGAAGATGGCTCACTTTGGTCATGCAGTGCAAACATGGCTAGCAGAGATAGCACTTGTGATTGCTATCTAGAGAAGCGGTTCAGGATGGCTTCAAGGAATCAAGGAGATCAAGAAGGCAGTGAAAGCACAAGTGCTTGCTTAGATTTTCTAAGAAAGGGAGTCTGATGAAAGAGTGTATACAAGCACCAGCAAAGTTGATCAAGGGACAAGAACAACTATCATGCACATGGACAAGAAGAAGGGAACAAGTGGACGCCGAGAACAATAGATTGAACTGAGAGTTGCATAACTATTACGAAGCAATTGCATGGAGTAATAAACATCCATTGGGACATGAAGAGCCACAGAAGACAAATGAATAACACACTAGCAACAGTTCTGGAAGACAAACGAACAAGTAAGCAAAGCACAATAAATAGAAAAGCCCTTGATGAGATAGGCACTTCTCAACAGGATAAAGAATGCCATGAATTAGAAAGTCTGTGGCTAGCCCGGAGTAGAGAGGAGATTAGAAACAGTATATGTGATGGGTGCTTGGAAAAACTAGGAACAGAAATGACCTGGATAGCAAGGAAGAGAAAGAGCGCTTCAGCGCCTAGTTTGCCTTGCACACATGTATTTGTATGTGAAAAACGATAAGACTATTTTGTTTCCCATATCCCTGTGTAAATATTCTAAGTTTGAAATATGAGTGAGAGTGGAGAGGCATAACTAAACCTAACGAGAAGGAATTCCTATATGATCGTTGTCATGCTAACCATGTTATGCAGATTCATAGCAGAGTTGTGAAAATTGTGCACCATTGACCCACAAGCTGCCGGGAAAGTGTAAATGTCATTCAAGACTGTAGGACCGTAGAATGAAGGTACGTAAAGCCTGAGTTCTGCTACCTTTGATGACGAAGAGATTCTGTTACAGATGGCACGAGTGGAGGTCTTCTGCATCAGGAGGTCATTATTGATTAAAAATCAGGTTTATATCTGTCCGATTCAGATTTAAAATCCAATGAAAACCACTGGTTTGAGGCTGAAAAATACATCAAGGTGCAAGGGAAACAATTGCAGGATGAAGGGCAGTCATCAGAAGGTGGTGTGCAAAGAGCACATGAGGGTCAAGAGGCCGAAATTTCTCCAAAAGAAGCAAGAGGCTGATTTGACTGATGGAAAGGCAAAGTGTTTAAAGTGGTACTACTCTAAATTAAAGAAGAATGGCCAAGGCAGAGACCAAAATGAGGAGGTAAAGGTGTACAACAGGTTTATTTTGCTTTGGTGTCTATTGTTGTAAAACCTTTTGAACCCTGGTATCACAAAAAGGAAAAGGACATGGATGTATGGAAGAAAGCACTCACAGTGATTATAGAAATGCCTGCTTTTACAGTAAATCGGGATATCTCCAATTTAGTTCCAGCCATGGTAACACAAATTGGCTGGTAGATTTTCAGGTTGGATGTAAAGGATGGTATGTGTAGAAATTAACCACAAGAAGTACAGTTTGCAGGTAAGAGGTATTTTGTGGATATGAATGTTTACGGATTGAGGCAGGCTTCAAAGCCCTCGGATTTGAAAGCAAATATACTTAAATTTGAAATACTTAAGTCAACCATGGCAAAACTAAGAACATGGCTTTCAACACAATTATATATGTGCCAATTGAGTGAGATTCACTTCATACTTGAAGTGTAGGGTATCCAATCAAACTCTTGCGTTAACTACTCTAAAATTCAACTTATTATTCTAACATTTTAGCATGCGATCTATATCTTGCCCTTAATTATCCAAACATGCGCCTCTCTTGGCATTATTTTGACAATCGCTATGTTACATGTGTATATATGTATGTTACCTAAACTTCAAAAGGTCTGAGGTTTCTAACGTAACTCAAGCAAGGTTGCTAGTATGTGTCCAGTATTTGTGGGTGTTGTTGCGATATCAAGTGCAAATGTAGGTAATGTTTGGTGGTATGGGGTTTCGGACAGTTTCAGGTTGGTCTTCAGTGGGTCTTCCTTACCGTATTTCTTTGAATTTTTGCAGTTTTCTTCCTTTTGAGGGAGATACAGGGCATCCCATGTGGATATATTTGATGCAATGAAAGGACACCCAAAAATGGCTATGGAAGCGAACAACACACTCATTGCATAGCCATGCATCCTCTCTCGAGATCGGTCTCTGATACCAAAGACATGGGGTAAGTTCCCCCTATTGGGGATAGCATTCCCAAAATATAAGTTAAAACTTTATGAGAAATAACAAAGCAGCTAAAAAATGCACTATAATTCACTTAGGAAAAAATAACAATGAGTTCCAAAATTTTGGAGTCCCATCTCTTCTACACACACTTTGGGCCTACTGCAATATATAAGTGCCCATTGCCACAGTTGGCATGACACAAGGACACTTCATATCCTAATCCGAACCAACAACCACCTTCTCATCCCAACCAATCCAATCGTCTTCACCTCAACCAATCCTCGAACCAACAATTAATGCCTTACCCCTACATCTATCCCCTTGAAAAACCAGCTCCACTCCCTCGAAACCATATTCCAGAGTAAGGCATGTGCAGCGAGTTTAGGTTATCGTGGCAATAGTTTGACCTGGTTGTACCATTCACTACCCGCCTCTCCCCCGAAATGCCAATACTACCCTCCAGGCTCCACCCATAACCACCTCACAATGTCATTTTCTTCCATCGACAAGAAATCCACCTATTCCAACCAGATTAACCCCTTTGCCAGTTGGTCTCAATCCAAGCTTACCTTTTGCACTACCCTTCTCTGTTTCCCCCATAAAACCAATCCCATGCCCTCCCTCAACCCACTATCAACTTTCAGACTGTTGGTATTTCCCATTGATTATCCTGAAAATACTCTTGTTTCCAATTGTTAACATTTAATGAGCAAATCAAGCGGAACTATTGTCCAGCAGCCTAATTTTTAAGGAATTATTTAAATTCGCCAAGCGGTATGACAAAGGGTTCATAGTTTCCGTCTGCTGGATCCTCAAGCCATGAAATTCAATTAGATGAAAAACATCGTGTAGAAAAGAAATATACAGTAAAGAAAAAGAAACACGACTTGACATAGCTTACCTTGCCAAGTGTGTAAGCCAGAGCCGAACCCGCGACTCCTGCTCCCACAATGATAACATCCGTCCCTCCTTCAGCAGCTGTTGATTTCTCGAAACTTTTGCTTTGCATTCCCCTTAGTCCATCGGATCTGCGCTTCCACCTGCTGAAAATTATATAATACGACAATAATACAGAAACAAAGCCAATGGCTACCGCAATCACCACCGAATGATGCTCCATCGTAGACCACATTATCAGTTCATGTGCTGCTTGAGGCGTCCGAATGGCAATGGCATTAGCAATTGCTACAATTAATGCCCTGGCCTGCATATGTAGTAACTGGTGAACGAGGGGAAGCGCTACTCACGAGTGACGTGGCTAGACGTTGAGAGTTTGGAAGTGACCTCCTATATAATGCCCTGGCCTGCCTATGTAGTCACTCGTGGACGAGGGGAACGCGAATCACGAGTGATGTGGCCAGACGTTGACAGTTTGGAAGTTGCCTACTCTATGATGGCGTTGGCTAGCTGTTTATAATAGGTTCCGAGTTTGAGCGGTAATGTTTTTAATTAAATTAATAGGCATAAAGGTTTATGACCAAATTTTTTTAATATTAAATTTAAAAACTAAATTTATTCGATGAATATGATTGAAGGTGAAATATTTTAACAGAACGCGATTTTTAGTTGGAAAAAAAATGAAAATACAACACAACTACAATTTGACATTTCGTTAAACTGAATTTACATTAAATTATTAAAAAAAAATACAACCCAAAAAATCGTAGAATTTGACATATGAAATTACTATTATATTATTACACCCAAAAAAAATTAAAGTGTACATAGCCCCGAAACTGGTGTCGCCAACAGAAGCTACAGATCTTTATAAACCTGTAACCCTACAGGAAATCAAAGCTATTTTGACTCACTTCAAAAAAGAGAGAAGCCCAGGGCCCGATGGCTGGACGACGGAGTTTTTTTCTCACTTTTTCGAACTTGTTGGACCGGATCTCCTCCAAATGGTGGAGGAGGACACTCGTATCACTGGTAAGATCATAAAAAGTCTCAATTCCACATTTCTGGTACTGATCCCCAAAGAAAATAATCATGTCTCCTTCAGCGATTACAGACCCATTTCATTATGTAACCTCGTCTATAAGTTGGTCTCTAAAGTGATCTCCAACCGGTTGAAGCCATTTCTGGCAAATAGTCTATCTGCTGAACAACTTGGCTTTTTAAAAGGTAGAAGAATTCAAGACGCCGTCGGAGTTGCTCACGAGTGCATCCACTCCATCAAACAGAAGAACTTAAAGGCATTAATTATGAAATTAGATCTAAAACAGGCTTTTGACGGCATTGATTGGGGCTACCTGCGGCTAGTTCTTCTCTCGGCGGGTCTTGGAGACAAGTTTACGGATTGGATCCTATCTTGTGTTACTAGCGCACAATTCGTTGTGATAATCAATGGGGAGGCCTCTAGTTTCTTCCAAGGTGAGAGAGGGCTCCGTCAAGGATGCCCTCTTTCCCCTTACCTGTTCATCTTAATTATGGAGAGCCTCAACATTATCCTCAAAAAATTCTGCTCCGATCACAAAATTCATGGCTTAAAGGTATCCAGACTCAACAACATTCTTCATCTCCTTTTTGTAGACGACATTCTCCTAATGTCATCAGCGAAGCTTCCAGATTGGCTAGTTATCATGGATGCTCTATATGTGTTCTGCTCTATCTCGGGCCTGTCCATAAACGCCCACAAAACCACTGTGCATTATTGGGGTCTATCGGAGGCCGAGCTTCTGCTTTTCAAAGCGTCCATACCCTTCACTTTTTTCGATCTAACTGAGGGGTTTAAGTATTTGGGCTATCGGCTGAAACCGGGAGCATCCACTACCGCTGATTGGAGCTGGCTTGTGGCCTTTTTTGAAAGGAGAATTGGCTTCTGGGGTAACAAGTGGCTCTCCTTGGGTGGTCGCCTTATTCTCGTCAAATCGGTGTTGAAAGGTCTAGCTGTCTATTGTATGATGCTTGAACGGTTACCAAACAAGATTTTTATACTGCTGCGTAGGATCTCTTTCAACTTCCTGTGGAACGATCTGCCTGGAAAACACCACTTTCACCTGTGCAGCTGGCAGTCCCTTTCCAGGCCCCGGAAGGAGGGGGGATGGGGACTCAAGGACCTTCCCCTTTTCAACACGGCTCTCCTGGCTTGCTCTTACTGGAGAGCAGTCACCCATGATAGTATCTGGCACCGGGTCATAGTTGACAAATATCTCGCCTCCCGCCCTCTCTTTCAGTGGCTGCGTCAACCGTCTCATAAACAGAGATGGGCTTCACCTATCTGGAGAGGCCTGATTTCCGCTTCTCCTGTCATCTTACATTCGCTCCGCTGGCTGCCCGGATCTGGAGGTGAAATTCTTCTTGGGAAAGACAAAATTCTCGGCTTGGACAGCCGATCGATCCTCTCCCCAGCGCTCAGAGCACGGCTTTCTCTTCTTAATCTGGAACACTTGTCCCAGGCAAAAGTGGCAGCCCACACTTTCCCCCACCCTGATCTTTGGTATCACAGTGGGGAGTTACTGCTGAGTGGTCCGTTGGCGATTGAGTGGGATGCGTACACTAGCGCTCTCAAGTCGGCTGGCATTGCCTTAAACGGAGGGCCGGATTCCCTCATTTGGGCTGGAGGCGACTCCTCGGGTCTATTAACGGTTAAAAACGTTTATGCGGCCCTACTCCACCCTCTTGATAAGGTTGCCTTTCCCCCGGGGCTCTTATCAGTTTGGAAGTGGTCTATTCCTTTGAAGATTCAACTCTTTTTTGGTTGTGCGTAAGAGGAAAAATCCTCACTTGGGAGGTACTCCAGAAGAGGGGCTGGCATGGGCCCAGCCGTTGTGCCCTTTGTACTGCTGCTGCTGAAGATTTACACCATCTTTTCGTCCACTGCGCTTTTACTGCAAATATCTGGAATATTCTATCTCAGCATTTCTCCCACACCACAGTCTGGAAAGGCAGCTCCTTCACCGATTGCTTCATCTCTTGGATCTCGGCTTCATCGGCTCCCCACCCTCTGGTAGCTCACGTTTGCTGGCAAATTTGGAAAGAGCGCAATCTGGTGATATTTGAGGGACGACCTCCCTCCTTGCAAGCGGTTCTCCATCGCATCCTTTCCACCTTCCATCTACAGCAGGATTCTACCACTTTCATCCTATCCAAAGCAAGGGACTTTTCGGTTGCTGAAGGAGCCACTATTGTCTGCTTTGATGGAGCAGCTCACTCAAGCGGCCTCTGTTGTGGGGCGGGGGGTACATTCAAATCTCACCCCTCGAGAATCACCAAATGGTTCCTAAATTGCGGGGAGGGATCGAACACCAAAGCTGAGCTTATGGGCCTTTGGACTTCTCTCTCCCTTGCATCTTGGTGGGCTTTAAATCACCTTCTGGTTTTAGGTGACTCAAGGATCATAATTGACTGGATCAATTACAGCTGTAATCTCCATTCTATTCACATCGAAGGTTGGATGCAAAGAGCGAGGGAGCTCTCCTCCTCATTCACAGACATTAAATTCCAGCACATCTCCAGATCTTTTAACACAGAGGCGGATTCACTCTCCAAGAGGGCACTCGGTGCAGAGGTTGGAAGGCTATATATTTATCATTGTGATGTTGGGAAAGATAGTATTATATCCACTTTCAACTTATTTGAATAATTTTGTCTTACTCCAGCCTACCGGTGTTAGCTTGCTTGCTACAGGCCTGAGTTTTTCTCCCTTATTTTCATAGTGCCTGTGTGCCAATCTACAGTCTGAGTGTTGATCGGCTGCCATATCATCTGGGTTGGATCATCCTCCATCGTTTTGACTATGACAGTGTGACTTCTCAGCTCTTATGCTATCTGTGTATTTTACAGTTGCCTGGTTCATCATTCTGTCCAGCGTCGATATGCCCACAGTGCTCTCTTAAAGTTGTTTCGTGATAAAAAGTTTATACTTGATCATTATCAGTGTGCTGATCACACGGTCGGTGTGTTGATTGTCTGCCATGTTGTATTGGCCGAATACATGCTCCATCGAATTCACTAAGTCAGAGTGATTCAAATGCGTAATTGTATTATGTGTTTATTGACAGTGATCGGATTCGTCCTTCTGATCAGCGCCGTATTGACCATAGTGCTCGCCATTGGCTGTCTTTGTAAAAAAATTTATACTTTTTATAAATTTGAGAATAACTTTTTTCCTGGAAAAAACTATAAAGTTTTAGCTACAAGCTTTTATGAGACTATCATAAAGTTCAACTGCAAGCTTTTATTAGACTATCATAAAGTTTACAAGTTCTTATGAGAATTGAATCACTAGCAGATTTATAATTAAGGGGATCATTTAATTTAATTTTATATTATAGCAAAATTTTATTTAATGATTGGAATTTAATGTTATAGAAAGTTAAAGTTAATTCTAATCAAATTTTTTACAATCTAGGTCACTTGGGAAAATTTTATAATGGAATTAAATGTAGCGGGAATAACTATTAACTTGAATAAAAAAGATGTTTTGAGGTGGTCAGGCGTTGGCAAAAATGCAGATTTCTCTGTTAGAAATGTTTACAATGCCATCCTGGCCACACTATCTCTACCGGTAAAATTTGGTTGGCAAAGAAATTTCTGGAAGTGGCGTCTTCCTTTGAAGGTAAACCTTTTCTTTTGGCTGGCATTTCACGATAAAATACTAACCTGGGACAATTTGCAGCGGAAAGGGAAAGCTAGACCGAGCAGATGTTGTCTTTGTGGAAGATGGCAAAAAATTCAAAGCATATTTTCATTGAGTGCGTACTCACCAGATCGGTTTGGGAAAAGAGTGTTAAAATGCTAAATTGTAATTTCCTTTAGGGTGGCCAGTCTCTCATGGAAAGTATGGATAATTAGGTTCACAATAAAAACTTATCTAAAAGACTGTCAATTATAACTTGCTGGATTATTTGGAAAGAGAGAAACAGGACATTATTTGACAACTGGTGTCCAAATGCTTGGGCTGTGGTGTATAAGATTCTAGATCACCTGAATATTTATCCTCCAGTCAGCAAGGAAAAGGGTTTAAGATTGAGTCTGATTTTAAGGATGGATGGATATGCATTAACATTTTTTGATGGGGCGGCATTAGCAGGAGGATCCAATTGTGGAGCGGGGGGAGCTATAAAATGCCCAAACTCACAAGCTTATCGATGGATTTTTAACTGTGGTGATGGAACAAACACCAAAGCCAAGTTATTAGGAGCGTGGGCTATGCTCATTGTTACAAAGTTGTTGGATCTTCAATATATTCAGGTTTTGGGGGACTCAAAAGTTGTCATTCAATGGCCTAAATAGAAAGGGGCGCTACAAACAATGAGTACAGAAGGCTGGAAAAGTAGAATAAAGGAGTTGATTTAAAGGTATACATTTCCAACATATCTACCGAGAAGTGAATGGGGAGGTCGATCAACTATCTAAGCAAGCCCTCATGGCTCCAAAAGGAAGGATTTCCTATTACTCTTGGGATGGACAAAAGGCTGGTGCCACCTCCCAAGTGGATGTCTTTTAAGTTCTCCTATCGATTGTCCCCTTCGCTTTTTTGTCAGATGCAGCTCCATATTATGGGCACTTGTTCTTATAAGATTCAATGTTTTGATGTATTCAGAGATTGTTAACGCCTCTTGACAGGGTTTGTGTGGATAGCGAGGAGGATATTTCGATCAAAACCTTGTTGTTTATGTCGCAGATTTTTTACTATTAGTTCCAGTTTATGCACATTTCTGAAGATGTATTTAAAAATATTATTAATATAATATTATGAGAAAATTTTCATCTGGAAAAAAAAAGGTCTATTTAGAATTGAACAAAACCCCTAACAACATTGTTTCACCAAACTCCACCAAATAAATCTTGGATTATGATATAACTCTACTACATTGGAACCATCTATTCTAATCTAATATTAACTTACAAGATTAACTTACTCCATAGTTAGAGACCTAAGAAGAGAAAGGAGAAATATTGTTGTCTGTAAGGAAAAGTTGGTTTATCTCTATAGTGTGTTGAGTACAAAAAGGTGTAGAAGGATGGAATTTCTACTATTACATCACACTTTGATTGCAGAAATGAAATTATTTTTTAATGATGAATTCCATAATAAGTTAGGTTAAAAAGTGGACAAACTAAACCATTTTTTCATCAAAAAATTTCCCCAAATCCAATAGGAATTTTGTTGGAAGTTATCGTTCTACCTAAATGATAGAACTTGTTATTATGGATTTTAGTATTTTAAGAAGACTTATATCTTAGGACTTTAAATAAAACAAGTGAAATTAATAGCAAAATTGCTTATACCTCTTTGAAATGTTAAGTGTATGTAATCTAAAATAAAAAATAAAAATAATTATAAAACACTTGAAATTTGAAATAATATACTACTTATTAAATAAATAAATAAATTGGTTTGTTTCTTTTGTTAAAAAAATTATGTGTTTTAACCCTAATCTAAATATTTTAAGGTTTTTTTAAATTTTTAAGAATATGATCTTAATAAAAACATAAATTTCTAAGAAGTGATATAGTTTTTTTTAATAATTACAATGAGTAAATTAACATCTCATCTTTTTTATTTTTATTTTAACAATGAACATCTCATTTTATTTATTTATTTTGAATAATGACCATAATCAATTTGTATTTAATTAAAATAGATTATGATGAAGCTTAATGTAAAGTAACTAAACCACAATATATTATGATTAAAAAGGGTTTCTAATCATTTGATCGTTTTAAGCTTCAATTGCCTTTAGTGCTTAATTTTTTGTTTATATTAAATTAAATTAATTTTAAAGCTTATACGTATTAATTTCGATCGGGCATAAACCATTCTCTATCCATGTTTTGACATATGATTTAACTGTAAGTACTCATCAATGTTTAATGCCAAAGTAAAATGTTTAAGGTTCTTTGCTTTTCACCTTAATATTAAAGACTTTCCACTATGGACGGACCTAACATTCACCGATGACAACTAACACGGTGCAATTGCAGTAAATTGCAGAGAATGCCCACATTAGCGTATAACCATTGATATGATATATTTCCAAACGTATAACCATTGATATGATATATTTCAATTTCAAACAAGTTGAATTTGTAAGAGGTGAAACAATACGGCTTGATTTGACATTTGTAGACATACTGATCCATCTCTGCTCAAAGTTATCCAGAACTGCCTTTCCCTTTATTCGACCTTGACTGAGGCAGAAAAAGACACATTTCATAGTTTTCCTTGGATCAATAGAGCTACAGACCCGTCCACTTCCCGGGAAGAACCGCCACACCAACCTTCCGATAGCTTACCTCAGACCTCGGCTGCCTAACCACAGACCATAGCATCGTACAGACAGCCTTTTTCTGCACCAACGGTTATTGATCCAGAAGCTCTTCCTGTGGATCCCCCAGGCTTTGGACAGTCGGAAGATGTGGACCCAAACCTTATAGAAGTGTTGGCCTCATCAACCACCCCTTCCCACTTGCAGGATGTTGAGCCACAACTAGCCATTTACAGGGGCAAAGAACTCATAAGATCAAGTGCTGAGGCTGCTAGTTCATCCTCCCAGGGGCTGGTAAAAGCTGAGAAAGCTATAGCATGGTCGAGAGGCATTGGCACAAATCTTTCCCTGCTTCAGACGAGAAGTTCCAGAAAACAAAAGGAACTCCTGAACACGGTCCAAAATGTTCCAGAACACACGATACAGGAAGGAAAGGCACTTAGAGCAGCGAAGGCCTTGGCTCGTTCTAAATAATGTTAGTGCTATCCTTGAACATTCGAGGGATCGGAGGCACTCTCAAGGCTGCCTCCTTCAGAAGACTCCTAGAGCTTACAAAGCCGGACATTATCTTCTTGCAAGAAACACTTTCGGAGGCACAGAAAGCCAGGGATTTTGTGTTCCATTTTAGACCTTCTTGGTACACGGTGGCCATTAGTTCCGTCGGTAATTCTGGTGGATTGCTCGTGGCTTGGGAGCCAAGTTCTTTTGACCTGAGCCCTTCCTTGATTACTGGAGGCATCCTTTGTATGGGGCATTGCCTTGCATCTTCCCGGGAAATTGCCTTTCTGAATATCTACGGCCCCTGCTCGAACCGAAAGAGCTTCTGGATACAACTGGATGACAGTGGTATTCTCTCCATTCCATCACTCATCGTTGGTGGAGACCTCAACATCATCCTATCTGCCACAGAGAATTGGGGAGGCAGCTATGTTCCGGGGGCTACCGAAGATTACTACAGGAGGATTTTTGTGTCCAACAAGCTGACTGATATTTTACCAACACAGATCGTCCCCACTTGGAGGAATGGCCGATCTGGACCAGATGCCATTGCCAGAAGGTTAGATAGATTTCTTGTAGCAGAAGAGTATTTGTCCTCTACAGTTTTACCGGTCTCGTGGGTTCAACTCCCCTTTTTATCCGATCATGCACCCATTCTATTGCAGCTGAGGCTGCCAGACAGAGTTAGCTCGTCCCCTTTCAAATTCAATCATAATTGGACCTTGGAGGCGGACTATAATCTCATGGTTACTACGGTTTGGAAAGATCCCTGTTTCAACACGGAGGTCAATGCACAGAGACGTCTGAATTGGAAATTGAAAACCATTAAGGATTATTCTAGAACGTGGTTTCATAAAAAAAAAAAAAAAGAACAGGCCCGTCTCAATACGCTGGAGCATGAAATTTTACAAGCTATTAAAAAATCAACGATATTCGCATTATCAACTGAGGAGGCAAACGATCTGAAGTTGCTAGAGACAAACAAAAAATCAATTCTTTGTGCACAAGAAAATGCCTGGCGGCTCAAAAGCAGACCTACATGGCTCAAATGTGGAGATTCCAATTCAAAGTTTTTTCATAAAGTAGCGAGCTATAACAGACTAAAAAAGAGTATTTGGTCCATTAAAGATGAAGGGGGGATTGTCATCCGAGGACAGGAGGAGATAAAGAAAGAAGCGGCCGGTTACTTTAATCGACTATACAGTGTTCAGAACAGACACAACCTACAGGAGAAGTGCTACACTGCCAGTTTATTTCCCTCGGTCGTCACTGATGAGGAAGTTGCCGCCCTATTCGCCCCAGTTACCTTGCCGGAGATTGAACACATTCTCCACAAATTCAAGAAGGACAGGAGCCCAGGTCCTGACGGCTGGACGTCAGAATTCTTCCTCCACTTCTTCGACCTGGTGGGAGAGGATTTACTCCAGATGGTTGAAGATACACGCATAACTGGTAAGGTAATTGGTAGCCTGAATTCCACCTTTTTGGTTTTAATCCCGAAACAACAACACACATTAGTCTTCAGTGACTTCCGGCCTATTTCTCTCTGCAATTTAGTTTATAAACTTATAGCCAAAGTGATCTCCAATAGAATTAAGCCCTTTCTTCATAGGTGTATCTCAGCAGAGCAGTTGGGATTTCTTAAAGGCCGAAGAATACATGACGCTATTGCTACCGCTCATGAGTGCTTACATTCTATCAAGCATAAGAATTTAAAAGCCCTCGTCTTGAAGTTAGATATCCAAAAAGCCTTCGATAATATCGACTGGGAGTTTCTAAGATTAGTCCTTTTTTCTGTGGGCTTTGGAGAACAGTTCAACCAATGGATACTTTCTTGTGTTACTAATGCCAACTTTGCGGTATTAATCAATGGCGAGCCATCCAGCTTCTTCAAGAGTGAAAGGGGCCTCCGACAGGGGTGCCCACTTTCCCCCTTCCTTTTTATCCTGATCATGGAAGGACTTAACATCCTTCTCGCTAAAAAAGTTTGCAGACAATCATCTCTCGGGCTTAAAGTTCACCTCTTGCATTAATCTTTTACACCTTATGTTTTGTGATGATGTGCTTATTTTTTTGAAAGCTGAACAGGAGGAATGGCTAGTCTTAAAAGCAACTTTAAAGCTCTTCTGTCAAGCCTCGGGACTGTCCCTAAACTTCACTAAGTCGACTGTTCACTACTGGGCCATTACAGATTCAGAATTACAGCTCCTAAAGGGAATCATTCCCCTACCTTTCTTTAAATTAAGTGAAGGATTTACCTATCTGGGCTTCCATCTCAAACTGGGATCATCAACACCAAGCGACTGGCAATGGCTTGTGGATCTTTTAAAAAAAAAAATTGGATTATGGTGCAATAAATGGCTATCTATTGGGGGTCGATTTATACTGGTCAAGTCGGTTTTGGAAGGACTAGCAGTCTACTGGATGTCTCTGGAGCGGTTACCAGCAAAGATTATTTCGACCCTTCGGAGACACACTTTCAATTTCTTATGGAATGACCAGGTTGGCAAGCGCCATTTTCATCTTTGCAGTTAGCAAGAGTTGTCCAAGCCTCGAAAGACTGGGGGCTGGGGGCTGAAGCATCTCTCTATCTTCAATCAAGCTCTTCTGGCTAGCGCCTATTGGAGAGCCCTCACCCACCCCTGCATTTGGAGCCGACTGATTAAAGCGAAGTATTTGGGATCCCTTTCCCTCATTGACTGGATCAGAAAGCCTACACATTTTCAGCAATGGTATTCTCCTTTTTGGAAAGGTTTGGTCGCGTCCTCACAGGTCATTCTTCACTGGTTGCGGTGGAAACCCGGTAAGGGGACGGACATTCATATTGGTTGGGATTTGATCCTTGGTCTGGTTGACCAATCGATCCTCTCACCTTTGCTGAGCGCGAGGCATGAGGCGCTGAATTACACTTCCCTGGCCCAAGTAAAATTACAGACAGGTACCTTCTCCCTCCTGGATGACTGGCTGGACAGTGGATCCCTGTCACTGGAGGGTTCGCTGGCCTTAGAGTGGAGCCGATTCACATCGGCTCTCAAAGGTGCCGGGATATCGCTCACCGATAAGTCTGATTTATTGCTTTGGGCCGGGGGAGACGCCACGGGCGCCATCACTGTTAAAAACCTGTATGCTGCTCACTTACAACAGATGAGACTCGAGATAGACCTCTCTTGGATTCGTCTCATTTGGACTTGGCAGGTCCCGCTTAAATTAAAGATCTTTATCTGGCTAGTGGGTAGAGGGAAGCTGCTTACCTGGGAGGCACTAAGACATAGAGGCTGGGAGGGCCCCGACTTGTGCCCCCTCTGTAAACATGATTACGAAGATGTACACCATCTAATGGTACATTGCGATTTTACGAAGGAGGTTTGGCTTCATTTGAACAAGTCTCTCTCTCTAACAGCGGTCTGGGGAGGTAACACGTTCTCGGCCTGCATTGCTGACTGGATCACTCACAAGACAGCCCCCTCGAGTTTAGTTGTTTACACCTGCTGGCAGATATGGAAAGAGAGGAATTTTGCGATCTTTGAAGGTCATCCCCCTTCCATTCTGGCGGTTTTACACAGGGTTAGGGCCACCTTTCATTGGCACTCTCCATCGTTCAAATCGATTTCTCCAAAGTCTTGTGAGATCTCATTAAAAGAAGGTTACTCTCTGGCGTGTTTCGACGGAGCTGCTGCATCCTCCGGCTTAAACTGTGGGGTTGGTGGTTTTTTCAAATCACATCCAAACAGAATTACTAGTTGGTTTTTAAACTGTGGGATGGGCACGAATTCTAAAGCAGAGCTTTTGGGATTGTGGACATCCCTTGCCCTTGCCTCATTGTGGTCTCTGGATCATCTACTCGTCCTTGGCGACTCGCGCATAATCATAGAGTGGATCAACAGTGAGTGTAAGCTCCATTCTGTGCATATGGAAGGCTGGATGGACCGAACTCGGCAGCTCTCGAAGCAACTCAGGGATGTTCAGTTCCGGCATATTCCCAGGGTGCACAACCAGCAGGCGGACGCTCTATCCAAACGAGCCCTCAGCGATGTGGTGGGGCGTTTATCTATTTTCCATTCTGAGAATGGCATCGAAAGTCCCATTACCTTCTTAAACCTGTTTGAATGAGTTCACTGTGCTGTCATTGGTATCAATTGATGAGCCTGCTCCGATCGGGGGACTAATTCTACTAATCTCCATTGTTGTAAATATTATCGGCGTTTGGATCAGTGTTAGCACTCCTATAAGCGTTTGGGATGTCCCCACTGCTTTGGTTTGAGGTAGGTGTTTGATCTGGATCCGCCTTATTCTCACTTCATTTGCAAGTTTTCACCAGCGGATTCCTGGTGATTTCGTCTTTTCTCTTCTGGAGGTATTTACTCTGTCTGATCAGCGGCTGCAAGTCCATTTCGGCGATGGGTACTATCTCTTCGTTTGAACAATTATCGTTGGATTGGGCAAGGCTGTAGGTCCCAACATCTTCTAAAACACTGCTCATCAGAGCCTGCTATGTAAATGATATATATTTTAATATTATATCGAGTAATTTTTTCTTGGAAAAAAAAAGATGCACCAATTAAAATTTGAAATTTGGGAATAAAATAATAGATAGTAGTTACTTATTTTAATTAAAAATTATATTTTCATTCTGAATAACATAATAGATAATAGTTATATATTCTAATTAAAATATATATTTTCATTATTGTATGTAGCACTGAATTTACGATATAATACTTTTATTTCAATTTATATAAAAACATAAAAAATATATATTTTTTAATATATTTTAATTTTTGATAAATAGTTTTTAAACCACATAAAATTATTTATATCATTTTGTTTAGCCCATCAAAAAATTTGAATAAAATATTTAAATTTTTTATAATAATCAAAATTATTATAAAACTATAACAAAATTTTAGTTTAATACATATATATTTCAAAATTATTGTAAAACCATAACAAAATTATTTCATGTGAAACAATTAATTCAAAATAAAACCAATTTGATTCCAATATGAATAAATTTATAACTTAACAATATTTTAACCATTTATTTAAAAATCATTATATTTTTCTGTCTTCACTTTAAATATTAACCTATGACAAATTTACCATAATATGATATTTATTTATATAAAAAGGATATTAAGATTTAAAAAAACATTTGAGTGTATTAATTGGGATTTTTTAAGATTGATTCTTATACAAACTTGTTTTGGTATCCCGATCACCAAGTGGATAATGGGTTGTGTGACCAGTGCAATTATTGCGGTATTGATTAATGGGGAGACAACCTTTTTCTTCCATAGTGAAAGAGGATTGAGGCAAGGATGTCCCCTCTCTCCTTTACTGTTCATTTTAGTGATGGAAGGATTAAGTTTGCCCCTAAAGAAAAGCCAGGCTGAAGGGAAAATAATTGCGGTAAAGGTCATAAGATTAGTAAAGATCATCCATCTTTTCTTCGTGGATGATATCATTTTAATGACAAAAGCAAATCTGCGAGAATGGAGGGAGATTGAATCTATCTTAAAAACCCTCTGCAGAGCGTTGGGTTTGCAGAGTAACTTGACAAAGTCCACCTTTCATTACTCTGGGCTCCAAGGGGAAGACTTAGAAACCTTTAAAGCGACATTCCCTTACAATTTCAAGGATATCATTGATGGTTTTAGATATTTTGGTTATTTTCTCAAGCCTGATAGATATAAGGCGAAAGACTGGAAGTGCTTAGTTACAAAATTTGAAAAAAGAATCGGGCTCTTGTGTAACAGATGGATTTCTCTTGGGGGGCGTTTTGTACTAATAAAAAATGTATTAGAGAGCCAAGTCGTGTATTGGATGGTGTTGGTTGCCATCCCTGTTTTTGTCCTCAACAAGATCAGAGAATTAATCTTTTCATTTCTTTGGTCGGGGGTAGTGAAAAAAAACATTTACATCTTAGCAACTGGGATTCTATTGCAAGACCAGAGTTTTTCGGAGGTTGGGGTTTGAGGAACATTTTCTTATTTAGAAAAGCGTTGGCGGAAAATTCACTTTGGCGGGTGTCGGCTAATTATGGAATATGGCACATAGTCATAAAGGGAAAATACCTTCCACATTGCTCGGTAGCAACCTGACTCGAGCTAGCTACCTATAGAACGACAAATGCATCTCAGATTTGGAAAAATTTGCTAAAAACTTTGCATATTATCCAACATTGGTTGAGCTCGAAACCAGGTTCTGGTCATTAGGTCCACATAGGTTTGGATTCAATTATGGGGTTGGGGACTTCCGCTTTTCTATCACAAGAGCTTCTTGCTTCCCTAAACCAACAGAATATATGCTATCTCTTTCAAGCTAAGGGAGCTCTACGTCCAGGGACTTTGTTCACTCAGTGGAAAGGTAGTACAGAGCTTGGTCTCACGGGGATTATGGCAGCCAAATGGGATCGATTTTGCAGGGCTTTACTTGGGTCGGAGATCTAGCTACAGGACCATGCTGATGAGCTACAATGGATTGGGGGAGATAAGTCAGGGGTAATTTCAGTAAAAAATATTTATGAGGCCTTAGCAACTAAAATCTGGAAATAGAATTGTACAGGATGGAGGAGGAATTTTTGGAGCTGGAATATTGCTCAAAAAATCAAGCTCTTTATATGGTTAGCAGCGGAAAACAAAATACTTACCTGGGACAATCTACAAAGTCGAGGATGGGAAGGAGCAAACATTTGTCACTTATGTCAAAATGAATCTGAAAAAGTAACCCATCTATTAGTAAAATGTGTACTTACCCAACAGATTTGGAGCATAATTTTAAGTGAATTAAAGCTAAGGAAAAAATGGGAAGGGAACTCCATGAGCGAATGCTTTGAATACTGGGCAAAGAACGAGACAAAGTATTCAACTCTACCTTTCCTGGCCAACTGGCATATATGGTTAGAATGTAATAAGACAATCTTTGAGCATGGGTGTCCATCTCTTAACATTGTTTGTTACAAGATTTTTGGGGGACTGGAATGTGTCAAGATCCAAAAAGATCCAACTCACAGATTTATAAAGCCTCCATTACAAAATGGGAGGACTACTAGTTGGTTTGACGGTGCTGCCCAAAATAATGGACAACAAAGTGGAGCAAGAGGTTTGATAAGGACAGACGAACATACAGTGTATAAGTGGACTTTCAATTGTGGTGCAGGCACCAATACAAGAGAAAAACTCCTTGGAGTCTGGGCCACACTCACCCTGGCAACAAGGCTTAATATTGTGGATTTGCAGGTACTTGGAGACTCAAGAAATATAATCGATTGGTTAAACAACAAAGAAAAATTACAACCCCGGATGGGGTGCCATGCAACGCACAATGACCATGTAACATAAGCCCGAGCCCAGTCATAAATATGGCAGGCTGGCTCCCCTCCCCTCACCATTAAATGGGAGCTCGCCATTACTTCCCGTCAAGAGGTGAAGGACTACTACCTCGTGCAAGCAAAATGACGGCCATGGGATTCAGTGGATGGGAGACATTAGTGGCAACAGTCATGTCGCTCCTCTATGCTCTTATCCGACAAGGCAACAATTCAACCCATTTCACCTTAGCCCTGCACCAGGCCAACAACTCTGAGTTCTGGTGACTTCCTGCACGATAACGTTACGCATCAGTTCCTCTATGCCGAGGGAAAGAGGCAGGTCGAGTCACGACCCTGCCTGGCATAGCTTCGCCACACGATAGAGGAGGAGGCAATAGTTAGAGTGGGCACTCTCCATAGCCTGCACTCAAGCCACACTCAACAAACAAAAGGTTAGGACGCCTCCAATGGCATATGTGGAGAAAGTGATCCCGGAGGAACCTTTACAGTTCCCTCCAGAATCCCTCCTCTTCACCGTGCTAGATAATTAGCAACCCCCAAGCCATTTTTCGGCAGAAGCTATTGCACCAGACACAGACAAGCCTGTGCAGGAGGCAAAGGAGGCTTACACTTGCATAGTGGAGGAGGAATTCCCGGAGGAATTCCTCCACCTTGACTTCGAGAACGCCACGCTTCCAAGTGACTTCAAAATCTCAAATGCAGCAGAGGAGGACGAGGAGCTCGGGATGGAGGAGAATTTTGAGATGGAAAAAGACAAGGATGGGGCAAAGGAGGCTATAGGCGAGGTTGTCGATGGTATGACAGTGGAGGGTGGCTCGTTCCTAGTGCCGCCACCTATCACGATAATCCTGGAACCATGGCAAGACCCCCCACCCTTCTTCCACCCAGAACAATTGGCACTAGTGTTCGAGCTTCGAAGCCAGATGGCAGATCAGATTCACCGCGACATACTCATGTACCAACGCATCGACATGTTATATGAGGCATATTTAAATGCACCAGCTGGGCAAAAATACTCGAAATGCGCAAGGTCTTTTGTGTTGCAGACTCGGAATGGGCCTCTCAATGACGATCCCAACGACACAACATCTTATGCTAGTGGGTAATTCCATGGATTGGAGCTCAGTTCGGTTCCGATTTCCAATTTCCTTCTTAGATGCTTGTTTAATTTATAGTTCAATGTCCAGTTTTTCTTCCAGATTAGTTTTACTTCTGAACAATGGTGTAAAGATTTCAGTCCATCACCTGCCCTGGTTTCCTTTTGGCAGGGCAGATGGTGGACCGCCAATTTTTTACTTGGACATCACAGTCTGCCATCTGTCCCAGTTTCCGCTAACTCGGCGGAACAATTGGTAGACTGTCGACATGTGTGTTTTTGTATCTGAGAAGTCTTAATAGGAATTAGCCCTTTTTTATTTAAAAACAAAAAGCAAAGGAAAATTACAAGTAAATGCCCTTGAATGTTGGAAAGACATAATCAAAGAGCTCAACAATGCCTTTTCATTGATCTCCTACACATATTTTCCGAGAATCAAATATGGAGGTTGACCTACTTTCAAAGAGATCACTACAGGAGCAGGAGGGAAAAATAAAATATCACAAGTGGATAGATTGTCATGAGGGACCTACACTTTTTCTTAAACTTTATTAGGACCACCAAAGAAGTATCTAGCTCACATGTTTTGTGTAGATTTTGAATTTCCTATTAGAGGCGGAGTCCACTACTATGTTTTTGTATAAACACTTATGTGATAGCTTTCAGTGTTGGATGGAAGTGACTATGTAGTATCAAATCTATACTCACTGTTCTCAGTTTTGACTCTCTATATATTACTTTATTTGGAATCAATATGTTACTTTATGTGGTATCTAGAGATGGTAATCTTTCTTTCTTTTACATGAAAGCAGTCTTGTATTTTTTTTAGTCTCTTACTAAATATTATATAAATATAATGAGAAATTTTCTTATGGAAAAAAAATTGTTTGGAGTGAAAGTTAAACACCTAAAAACTTGTTTAAATATGGAGTGATATACTAGTGTTTAGACATTAAAAAAAAATAGGATAGACTAGTGTTTAGACATTAAAAAAAAATAGGATAGACTAGTGTTTAGACATTAAAAAAAATAGGACAACACATGGATCACCTAGAGCCATTACATGTTTTATTATTTTATTTTTCAACACAATCAATAAATTAAAAGTTTTATTATTATTTGTATTTAGTATAAGATAAAGATTTAAAAATAAAAAAATAAAAAATTATAAAATTTTATTATTATTTTCTTTAGCATAAGTTTTTTTTTTTTGTTTGTTAATTTGTGCAGGACCTGCGATTAACCTGTGGCTTGAGAAATCGCGACTCAGGGGCATCTAAGTCGTCAAAATCACCCGGGGATCGCACCCGGCCTGAGCCACACCAACCCTTAACATGGTTGGATTTTTTGTCCCCGCAGGTTTCGAATCGGTGACTTTAACATCACAGAGTGGCTTAACAACACACTCCGTCACCGACTGTCCTACACCTCGGGAACTTCTTTAACATAAGTTAAAAATTCAAATATAAATGAATTTTTTTTACAACTAATTCGATATAAATAATTTTTAAAATATAAATTTATTATATTAAAAAAATAAGTGAAAATAGTAAATTTATTAGATTAAAAAAATAATAAAATTAATAACAAATGTGTTTATACATGTTTCTTTAAAACATTATAATATAATTATATGCAACTCAAAATAAAAATAAAACACTTGAACTTATCATAATACAATTTTATATAACAAAAAATTTACATATATATTTTTTTAAATTATCATTTTTAATTTATTAATCACAAAAAAATATATAGTTTGGAAAATATAATTAAATTTATGAATGCATATAATTAAATTTCATATATATAAATGTGGTTATGTATATATATTTACTTATTTTTAATTCTAAAATGTATTATAAAATTTATTTATGTTTATAAGAATATAGTTGATTTTCACCATAATTTTTTTTTATATTGTTATTTAAATTGTTATGAAATATATTAATTTAGGTAAATTTGAATATATTTGCATTTTTAATATAATTTTTTTTAAGTTTTATATTTTAATAAATATATTAATTGTATTATTTTTTATTATAATAAATTTGTATATGTATTTTTAATAATAATAATAATAACCTATTTTTAAGGTTATTGTCTAACATTAAATTGGTGTATGAGACTCTTTTAGCCTAGGGATTAAAGTCTACGGATGTATACATACTCTACTCCCTCTCGATTTCAACTTGTAACTTTTTAAAAGGAAACACATATTCTTAACCATTAATATGTATTTGTTTAAAATTTAAATTTCATTGTAATGTCAAATAAAAGTTTGTTATATGTCTAATATAATTCTTATTACAAGGAGTTTCATGATCTTAAAATAATAATAGTTTGTATAAATTTAATGAAAAATAATGTGATTATAATCATAAAATAAATATTCAAATTAATTAATATTTTTAAATTTTTAATAATTTATTAATTTTATTATTATTTTTTAATATAAATAATATGTTTTTAAAATATGTTGGTAAAAATATTATATTATATTTTATTTAAATTTTATAATTTCTTTACATAAATAATTACTACATTTAAAATATAATTCAAATTTTCAAAATATTTTTTTAATGTTTACTTTTTTCAAATAAATTTATTATGGTGTTGAACTTATTAAATTTCATTAATTTTATATTGTATTGCTATTCAAATTTTATAACATATCGCTATGATTCTCTGGCCCTCCCCTCAAAGACTGAGCTTAGCTAGAGTTAGGGCCAGTTAGGGCCCTTCGAGCTCAGGGTTTCCCTTTCAGGATCTATATATAGGGTATTCCTTCGAGAATACGCGTTTGAATGCCCCAACCAACCAAACAAATATGCCTCGTTGACCTTTGATCGTTATTAATTTTATATGGTTTTTACTTATATTTTAAGATTATTAAAATCTTTTATATTATTTTATAAGAAATATTCCTGAGTGAAGATGTGAATACAGAAGACCGACTTTCTTTTGCATTTTTTTCATTTGAAACACTAGTCACCTGAATTGCACTAGAAGGGTGTGGAACCTTCTACTAGGGCCGAGGGGTGAACATAGCCATAGCGACATAGATTATTTATTCTTTTAAATATTATTAAATTTTAAGGTTAATTTTTATATTAATTTATAAATTTATTAAAGAAATCTGTTATTTCATATACCAATTTAATATCTAATTTAATTTTGACTTTAAAATTAAATTATTATTATTATAATAAACATAATTAATATTTAAAAACTTAAAAAAATATTATAAAATTATTTTTATAATCAACCAAACAGAACCAAAATATTTACCCAGCTGTCCATGTGAAATTTTCCCACAAAACAAACTTATTAAAACTTTTACTTAAACCAAAAACGTAAAACAAGAATCCGCCAATTTCGAGAATTCTGAAAATTGATAAATAGGCTAACCTGGTTGGCCTAAAACGTAAAACAAGAATCAGCCAATTTCAAGAATTCTGAAAATACGCTAACCTGGTTGGCCTCCCATCTTTTATTTGGTGTTGCATATCGATATTGCAAATGCTATCGTTAGTGTCAATGTCTTTATATTTTTACTTATTGTTAGTGTCAATGTCTTTAT
>ML778542.1:119349-133468 GCA_009831015.1 Picea engelmannii | reverse complement strand
GGCATTAGCAATTGCTACAATTAATGCCCTGGCCTGCATATGTAGTAACTGGTGAACGAGGGGAAGCGCTACTCACGAGTGACGTGGCTAGACGTTGAGAGTTTGGAAGTGACCTCCTATATAATGCCCTGGCCTGCCTATGTCTACTCGTGGACGAGGGGAACGCGAATCACGAGTGATGTGGCTAGACGTTGACAGTTTGGAAGTTGCCTACTCTATGATGGCGTTGGCTAGCTGTTTATAATAGGTTCCGAGTTCGAGCGGCAATGTTTTTAATTAAATTAATAGGCATAAAGGTTTATGACCAAATTTTTTTAATATTAAATTTAAAAACTAAATTTATTCGGTGAATATGATTGAAGGTGAAATATTTTAAGAGAAAGCGATTTTTAGTTGGAAAAAAAATGAAAAAACAACACAACTACAATTTGACATTTCGTTAAACCGAATTTACATTAAATTATTAAAAAAGAAAATACAACCCAAAAAATCGTAGAATTTGACATATGAAATTACTATTATATCATTACACCCAAAAAAAATTAAAGTGTACATAGCCCCACATAACTATAAAGTTTTAGCTACAAGCTTTTATGAGACTATCATAAAGTTCAACTGCAAGCTTTTATTAGACTATCATAAAGTTTACAAGTTCTTATGAGAATTGAATCACTAGCAGATTTATAATTAAGGGGATCATTTAATTTAATTTTATAGCAAAATTTTATTTAATGATTGGAATTTAATGTTATAGAAAGTTAAAGTTAATTCTAATTAAATTTTTGACAATCTAGGTTATTTGGGAAAATTTTACAACGAAATTAAATGTAATGGGAATAACTATTAACTTAAATAAAAAAGACATTTTGAGGTGGTTGGGCGTTGGCAAAAATGTAGATTTCTATGTCAGGAATGTTTACAATGCCATCCTGTCCACACTATCTCTACCGGTAAAATTTGGTTGGCAAAGAAATTTCTGGAAGTGGCGTCTTCCTCTGAAGGTAAACCTTTTCTTTTGGCTGGCATTTCACGATAAAATACTAACCTGGGACAATTTACAGCGGAAAGGGAAAGCTGGACCGAACAGATGTTGTCTTTGTGGAAAGATGGCAAAAAATTCAAAGCATATTTTCATTGACTGCGTACTCACCAGATCGGTTTGGGAAAAGAGTGTTAAAATGCTAAATTGTAATTTCCTTTGGGGTGGCCAGTCTCTCATGGAAAGTATGGATAATTGGGTTCACAATAAAAACTTATCTAAAAGACTGTCAATTATAACTTGTTGGATTATTTGGAAAGAGAGAAACAGGACATTATTTGACAACTGGTGTCCAAATGCTTGGGTTGTGGTGTATAAGATTCTAGATCACATGAATATTTATCCTCCAGTTAGCAAGGAAAAGGGTTTAAGATTGAGTCTGATTTTAAGGATGGATGGATATGCATGAACATTTTTTGATGGGGTGACATTAGCAGGAGGATCCAATTGTGGAGCGGGGGGAGCTATAAAATGCCTAAACTCACAAGCTTATCGATGGATTTTTAACTGTGGTGATGGAACAAACACCAAAGCTGAGTTATTAGGAGCGTGGGCTACGCTCATTGTTACAAAGTTGTTGGATCTTCAATATATTTAGGTTTTGGGGGACTCAAAAGTTGTCATTCAATGGCTTAAATAGAAAGGGGCGCTACAAACAATGAGTACGGAAGGCTGGAAAAGTAGAATAAAGGAGTTGATTCCCATCTTTAAAGGTATACATTTCCAACATATCTACCGAGAAGTGAATGGGGAGGTCGATCAACTATCTAAGCAAGCCCTCACGGCTCCAAAAGGAAGGATTTCCTATTACTCTAGGGATGGACAAAAAGTTGGTGCCACCTCCCAAGTGGATGTCTTTTAAGTTCTCCTATCGATTGTCTCCTTCGCTTTTTTGTCGGATGCAGCTCCATATTATGGGCACTTGTTATCTCTTGTTTTTTCTTATAAGATTCAATGTTTTGATGTATTCAAAGATTGTTAATGCCTCTTGACAGGGTTTGTGTGGATAGCAAAGAGGATATTTCGGTCAAAACCTTGTTGTTTATGTCGCAGATTTTTGACTATCAGTTCCAGTTTATGCACATTTCTGAAGATGTATTTAAAAATATTATTAATATAATATTATGAGAAAATTTTCATCTGGAAAAAAAAAGGTCTATTTAGAATCGGACAAAACCCCTAACAACATAAATCTTGGATCATGATATAACTCTACTACATTGGAACCATCTATTCTAATCTAATATTAACTTACAAGATTAACTTATTCCATAGTTAGAGACCTAAGAAGAGAAAGGAGAAATATTGTTGTATGTAAGGAAAAGTTGTTTTATCTCTATAGTGTGTTGAGTACAAAAAGGTGTAGAATGATGGAATTTCTACTATTACATCACACTTTGATTGCAGAAATGAAATTATTTTTTAATGATAAATTTCATAATAAATTGGGTTAAAAAGTGGACAAACTAAACCATTTTTTCATCAAAAAATTTCCCCAAATCCAATAGGAATTTTGTTGGAAGTTATTGTTCTACCTAAATGATGGAACTTATTATTATGGATTTTAGTATTTTAAGAAGACTCATATCTTAGGACTTTCAAAAAAAACAAGTAAAAATAGTAGCAAAGTTGCTTATACCTCTTTAAAATGTTGTGTATGTAGTTTAAAATAAAAAATAAAAATAATTATAAAACACTTAAAATTTGAAATAATGTACTACTTATTAAATAAATAAATAAATTGATTTGTTTCTTTTGTTAAAAAAATTATGTGTTTTAACCCTAATCTAAATATTCTAAGGTTTTCTTAAATTTTTAAGAATATGATCTGAATAAAAACATAAATTTATAAAAAGTGATATAGTATAAATTTCTAAAAAGTGATATAGTTTTTTTTAATAATTACAATGAGTAAATTAACATCTCATCTTTTTTACTTTTATTTTAACAATGAACATCTCATTTTATTTATTTATTTTTAAGAATGACCATAATCAATTTGCATTTAATTAAAATAGATTATGATGAAGCTTAATGTAAAGTAACTAAACTACAATATATTATGATTAAAAAGGGTTTCTAATCATTTGATCGTTTTAAGCTTCAATTTCCTTTAGTGCTTAATTTTTTGTTTATATTAAGTTAAAATAATTTCAAAGCTTATACGTATTAATTTCGATCAGGCATAGACCATTCTCTATCCATGTTTTGACATATGATTTAACTGTAAGTACTCCTCAATGTTTAAGGTTCGGTGCTTTTCACCTTAATATTAAAGACTTTCCACTATGGACGGACCTAACATTCACCGATGACAGCTAATACGGTGCAATTGCAGTAAATTGCAGAGAATACCCACATTAGCGTATAACCATTGATATGATATATTTCCAATTCAAACAAGTTGAATTTGTAAGAGGTGAAACAGTACGGCTTGATTTGACATTTGTAAGATGCACCAATTAAAATTTGAAATTTGGGAATAAAATAATAGATAGTAGTTACAAATTTGAATTAAAAATTATATTTTCATTCCCAATAACATAATAGATAATAGTTATATATTTTAATTAAAAATTATATTTTCATTATTATTGTATGTAGCACTGAATTTATTTTTATTTATGAAAATGAGAGATAATACTTTTATTTTAATTCAGAAAAAACATAAAAAAAAAATTATATTTTAATTGTTGACAAATAGTTTTTAAACCACATAAAATTATTCATATTATTCTGTTTAATCAATCAAAAATTTTGAATATAATATTTAAAAAATTTATGATAATCAAAAATTTAGTTTGTAAAACCATCACAAAATTATTTCATGTGAAACAATTAATTCAAAGTAAAACCAATTTGATTCCAATATGAATAAATTTATAACTTAACAATATTTTAACCATTTATTTAAAAATCATTATATTTTTCTATTTTCGCTTTAAATATCAACCTATGACAAATTTACCATAATATGATATTTATTTATATAAAAAGGATATTAAGATTTAAAAACACATTTGAGTGTATTAATTGGGATTTTTTAAGATTGATTCTTATACAAACTTGTTTTGGTATCTCGATCACCAAGTGGATAATGGGTTGTGTGACTAGTGCAATTATTGCAGTATTGATTAATGGGGAGACAATCGTTTTCTTCCATAGTGAAAGAGGATTGAGGCAAGGATGTCCCCTCTCTCCTTTACTGTTCATTTTAGTGATGGAAGGATTAAGTTTGCCCCTAAAGAAAAGCCAAGTTGAAGGGAAAATAATTGCGGGAAAGGTCACAAGATTAGTAAAGATCCTCCATCTTTTCTTCGTGGATGATATCATTTTAATGACAAAAGCAAATCTGCGGGAATGGAGGGAGATTGAATCTATCTTAAAAACCCTCTACAGAGCGTTGGGTTTGCAGAGTAACTTGACAAAGTCCACCTTTCATTACTCTGGGCTCCAAGGGGAAGACTTAGAAACCTTTAAAGCGACATTCCCTTACAATTTCAAGGATATCATTGATGGTTTTAGATATCTTGGTTATTTTCTCAAGCCTGATAGATATAAGGCGAAAGACTGGAAGTGCTTAGTTACAAAATTTGAAAAAAGAATCGGGCTCTTGTGTAACAGATGGATTTCTCTTGGGGGGCGTTTTGTACTGATAAAAAATGTATTAGAGAGCCAAGTCGTGTATTGGATGGTGTTGGTTGCCATCCATGTTTTTGTCCTCAACAAGATCAGACAATTAATCTTTTCATTTCTTTGGTCGGGGGTAGTGAAAAAAAACATTTACATCTCAGCAGCTAGGATTCTATTGCAAGACCAGAGTTTTTCGGAGGTTGGGGTTTGAGGAACATTTTCTTATTTAGAAAAGCGTTGGCGGAAAATTCACTTTGGCGGGTGTCGGCTAATTATGGAATATGGCACATAGTCATAAAGGGAAAATACCTTCCACATTGCTCGGTAGCAACCTGACTCGAGCTAGCTACCTATAGAACGACAAATGCATCTCAGATTTGGAAAAATTTGCTAAAAACTTTGCATATTATCCAACATTGGTTGAGCTCGAAACCAGGTTCTGGTCATTAGGTCCACATAGGTTTGGATTCAATTATGGGGTTGGGGACTTCCGCTTTTCTATCACAAGAGCTTCTTGCTTCCCTAAACCAACAGAATATATGCTATCTCTTTCAAGCTAAGGGAGCTCTACGTCCAGGGACTTTGTTCACTCAGTGGAAAGGTAGTACAGAGCTTGGTCTCACGGGGATTATGGCAGCCAAATGGGATCGATTTTGCAGGGCTTTACTTGGGTCGGAGATCTAGCTACAGGACCATGCTGATGAGCTACAATGGATTGGGGGAGATAAGTCAGGGGTAATTTCAGTAAAAAATATTTATGAGGCCTTAGCAACTAAAATCTGGAAATAGAATTGTACAGGATGGAGGAGGAATTTTTGGAGCTGGAATATTGCTCAAAAAATCAAGCTCTTTATATGGTTAGCAGCGGAAAACAAAATACTTACCTGGGACAATCTACAAAGTCGAGGATGGGAAGGAGCAAACATTTGTCACTTATGTCAAAATGAATCTGAAAAAGTAACCCATCTATTAGTAAAATGTGTACTTACCCAACAGATTTGGAGCATAATTTTAAGTGAATTAAAGCTAAGGAAAAAATGGGAAGGGAACTCCATGAGCGAATGCTTTGAATACTGGGCAAAGAACGAGACAAAGTATTCAACTCTACCTTTCCTGGCCAACTGGCATATATGGTTAGAATGTAATAAGACAATATTTGAGCATGGGTGTCCATCTATTAACATTGTTTGTTACAAGATTTTTGGGGTACTGGAATGTGTCGAGATCCAAAAAGATCCAACTCACAGATTTATAAAGCCTCCATTACAAAATGGGAGGACTACTAGTTGGTTTGACGGTGCTGCCCAAAATAATGGACAACAAAGTGGAGCAGGAGGTTTGATAAGGACCGATGAACATACAGTGTATAAGTGGACTTTCAATTGTGGTGCAGGCACCAATACAAGGGCAGAACTCCTTGGAGTTTGGGCCACACTCACCTTGGCAACAAGGCTTAATATTGTGGATTTGCAGGTACTTGGAGACTCAAGAAATATAATCGATTGGCTAAACAACAAAGAAAAATTACAACCCCGGATGGGGTGCCACGCAGTGCACAATGACCATGTAACACAGGCCCGAGCCCAGTCATAAATATGGCAGGCTGGCTCCCCTCCCCTCACCATTAAATGGGAGCTCGCCATTACTTCCCGTCAAGAGGTGAAGGACTACTACCTCGCGTGAGCAGAATGATGGCCATGGGATTCAGTGGATGGGAGACGTTAGTGGCAACAGTCATGTCGCTCCTCTACGCTCGTATCCGACAAGGCAACAATTCAACCCATTTCACCTTAGCCCTGCACCAGGCCAGCAACTCTGAGTTATGGTGACTTCCTGCACAATAACGTTACGCATCAACTCCTCTATGCCGAGGGAAAGAGGCAGGTCGAGCCGCGACCCCGCCTGGCATAGCTTCGCCACACGATAGAGGAGGAGGCAACAGTTAGAGCGGGCACTCTCCATAGCCTGCACTCAAGCCGCACTCAACAAACAAAAGGTTAGGACGCCTCCAATGGCATATGTGGAGAAAGTGATCTCGGAGGAACCTTTAAAATTCCCTCCAGAATCCCTCCTCTTCACCGTGCCAGATAATTAGCAGCCCCCAAGCCATTTTTTGGCAGAAGCTATTGCACCAGACACAGACAAGCCCGTGCGGGAGGCAAAGGAGGCTTACACTTGCATAGTGGAGGAGGAATTCTCGGAGGAATTCCTCCACCTTGACTTCGAGAACGCCATGCTTCCAAGTGGCTTCAAAATCTCAAATGCAACAGAGGAGGACGAGGAGCTCGGGATGGAGGAGAATTTTGGGATGGAAAAAGACAAGGATGGGGCACAGGAGGCTATAGGTGAGGTTGTCGATGGTATGACAGTGGAGGGTGGCTCAGTCCTAGCACCACCACCTATCACGATAATCTTGGAACCATGGCAAGACCCCCCACCCTTCTTCCACCCAGAACAATTGGCGCTAGTGTTTGAGCTTCGAAGCCAGATGGCGGATCAGATTCACCGCGACATACTCATGCACCAACGCATCGACATGTTATATGAGGCATATTTAAATGCACCAGCTGGGCAAAAATGCTTGAAATGCGCAAGGTCTTTTGTGTTGCAGACTCGGAATGGGCCTCTCAACGACGATCCCAATGACACAACATCTTATGCTAGTGGGTAATTCCATGGATTGGAGCTCAGTCCGGTTCCGATTTCCAATTTCCTTCTTAGATGATTGTTTAATTTCTAGTTCAATGTCTAGTTTTACTTCCAATTTAGTTTTACTTCTGAACAATGGTGTAAAGACTTCAGTCCATCACTTGCCCTGGTTTCCTTTTGGCAGGGCAGATGGCGGACCGCCAATTTTTGACTTGGACATCACAGTCTGCCATCTGTCCCAGTTTCCGCTAACTCGGCGGAACAATTGGCAGACTGTCGACATGTGCGTTTTTGTTTCTGAGAAGTCTTAATAGGAATTAGCCCTTTTTTATTTAAAAACAAAAAAACAAAGGAAAATTACAAGTAAATGCCCTTGAATGTTGGAAAGACATAATCAAAGAGCTCAACAATGCCTTTTCATTGATCTCCTACACATATTTTCCGAGAATCAAATATGGAGGTTGACCTACTTTCAAAGAGATCACTACAGGAGCAGGAGGGAAAAATAAAATATCACAAGTGGATAGATTGTCATGAGGGACCTACACTTTTTCTTAAACTTTATTAGGACCACCAAAGAAGTATCTAGCTCACATGTTTTGTGTAGATTTTGAATTTCCTATTAGAGGCGGAGTCCACTACTATGTTTTTGTATAAACACTTATGTGATAGCTTTCAGTGTTGGATGGAAGTGACTATGTAGTATCAAATCTATACTCACTGTTCTCAGTTTTGACTCTCTATATATTACTTTATTTGGAATCAATATGTTACTTTATGTGGTATCTAGAGATGGTAATCTTTCTTTCTTTTACATGAAAGCAGTCTTGTATTTTTTTTAGTCTCTTACTAAATATTATATAAATATAATGAGAAATTTTCTTATGGAAAAAAAATTGTTTGGAGTGAAAGTTAAACACCTAAAAACTTGTTTAAATATGGAGTGATATACTAGTGTTTAGACATTAAAAAAAAATAGGATAGACTAGTGTTTAGACATTAAAAAAAAATAGGATAGACTAGTGTTTAGACATTAAAAAAAATAGGACAACACATGGATCACCTAGAGCCATTACATGTTTTATTATTTTATTTTTCAACACAATCAATAAATTAAAAGTTTTATTATTATTTGTATTTAGTATAAGATAAAGATTTAAAAATAAAAAAATAAAAAATTATAAAATTTTATTATTATTTTCTTTAGCATAAGTTTTTTTTTTTTGTTTGTTAATTTGTGCAGGACCTGCGATTAACCTGTGGCTTGAGAAATCGCGACTCAGGGGCATCTAAGTCGTCAAAATCACCCGGGGATCGCACCCGGCCTGAGCCACACCAACCCTTAACATGGTTGGATTTTTTGTCCCCGCAGGTTTCGAATCGGTGACTTTAACATCACAGAGTGGCTTAACAACACACTCCGTCACCGACTGTCCTACACCTCGGGAACTTCTTTAACATAAGTTAAAAATTCAAATATAAATGAATTTTTTTTACAACTAATTCGATATAAATAATTTTTAAAATATAAATTTATTATATTAAAAAAATAAGTGAAAATAGTAAATTTATTAGATTAAAAAAATAATAAAATTAATAACAAATGTGTTTATACATGTTTCTTTAAAACATTATAATATAATTATATGCAACTCAAAATAAAAATAAAACACTTGAACTTATCATAATACAATTTTATATAACAAAAAATTTACATATATATTTTTTTAAATTATCATTTTTAATTTATTAATCACAAAAAAATATATAGTTTGGAAAATATAATTAAATTTATGAATGCATATAATTAAATTTCATATATATAAATGTGGTTATGTATATATATTTACTTATTTTTAATTCTAAAATGTATTATAAAATTTATTTATGTTTATAAGAATATAGTTGATTTTCACCATAATTTTTTTTTATATTGTTATTTAAATTGTTATGAAATATATTAATTTAGGTAAATTTGAATATATTTGCATTTTTAATATAATTTTTTTTAAGTTTTATATTTTAATAAATATATTAATTGTATTATTTTTTATTATAATAAATTTGTATATGTATTTTTAATAATAATAATAATAACCTATTTTTAAGGTTATTGTCTAACATTAAATTGGTGTATGAGACTCTTTTAGCCTAGGGATTAAAGTCTACGGATGTATACATACTCTACTCCCTCTCGATTTCAACTTGTAACTTTTTAAAAGGAAACACATATTCTTAACCATTAATATGTATTTGTTTAAAATTTAAATTTCATTGTAATGTCAAATAAAAGTTTGTTATATGTCTAATATAATTCTTATTACAAGGAGTTTCATGATCTTAAAATAATAATAGTTTGTATAAATTTAATGAAAAATAATGTGATTATAATCATAAAATAAATATTCAAATTAATTAATATTTTTAAATTTTTAATAATTTATTAATTTTATTATTATTTTTTAATATAAATAATATGTTTTTAAAATATGTTGGTAAAAATATTATATTATATTTTATTTAAATTTTATAATTTCTTTACATAAATAATTACTACATTTAAAATATAATTCAAATTTTCAAAATATTTTTTTAATGTTTACTTTTTTCAAATAAATTTATTATGGTGTTGAACTTATTAAATTTCATTAATTTTATATTGTATTGCTATTCAAATTTTATAACATATCGCTATGATTCTCTGGCCCTCCCCTCAAAGACTGAGCTTAGCTAGAGTTAGGGCCAGTTAGGGCCCTTCGAGCTCAGGGTTTCCCTTTCAGGATCTATATATAGGGTATTCCTTCGAGAATACGCGTTTGAATGCCCCAACCAACCAAACAAATATGCCTCGTTGACCTTTGATCGTTATTAATTTTATATGGTTTTTACTTATATTTTAAGATTATTAAAATCTTTTATATTATTTTATAAGAAATATTCCTGAGTGAAGATGTGAATACAGAAGACCGACTTTCTTTTGCATTTTTTTCATTTGAAACACTAGTCACCTGAATTGCACTAGAAGGGTGTGGAACCTTCTACTAGGGCCGAGGGGTGAACATAGCCATAGCGACATAGATTATTTATTCTTTTAAATATTATTAAATTTTAAGGTTAATTTTTATATTAATTTATAAATTTATTAAAGAAATCTGTTATTTCATATACCAATTTAATATCTAATTTAATTTTGACTTTAAAATTAAATTATTATTATTATAATAAACATAATTAATATTTAAAAACTTAAAAAAATATTATAAAATTATTTTTATAATCAACCAAACAGAACCAAAATATTTACCCAACTGTCCATGTTAAATTTTCCCACAAAACAAACTTATTAAAACTTTTACTAAAACCAAAAACGTAAAACAAGAATCCGCCAATTTCGAGAATTCTGAAAATTGATAAATAGGCTAACCTGGTTGGCCTAAAACGTAAAACAAGAATCAGCCAATTTCAAGAATTCTGAAAATACGCTAACCTGGTTGGCCTCCCATCTTTTATTTGGTGTTGCATATCGATATTGCAAATGCTATCGTTAGTGTCAATGTCTTTATATTTTTACTTATTGTTAGTGTCAATGTCTTTATATTTTTACTTATTGTTAGTGTCAATGTCTTTATATTTTTACTTATTGTTAGTGTCAATGTCTTTATTCGAAGCTGCTTTCACAATCACACAATAAAATCCACGTTAAATGTTTTCAATATGATACGTCTATCTCAAATCAATGTAATGGGATTATGATCGCCGAGTTTAATGGTGAGTTGGTGGCATTTGACGGAGACGGCTTCCTAACGCTCTGTCGTTGTTGAGGGTTGATTTTGAAATACGGAGATTGGTAGTGGCAAGAATACATGTAATTTTTTAGATTTTAATAGTTAAATAGTTGTGTTAAGGGGTATCTAGTTTCACAAACAAGAGGTTTCATACATTAATTTGATGTTCCATAAACAAGAGATTTTATATACTAATTTGGTGTCCCACAAACAAGGGATCTTATACACCGGCATGTTGTGAAACCCAAATAGTTAAATATGGAGAAATAAAAATATAGCAATAAAGGACAAACATTGAGTTAATGCAATACATACATGTCAATTTTAAGTTTTTTATTTTTTATTTATTTTTTTAAATGTCATGTCTAAGTAGATGAATTTAGTCACATCTAAGATTTTCACCAGGAAAAAATTAAAAATAATCATTTTCAATTTTTTATTTTTTTTATTTTCTAAAAGTTCAGTTTAATATATAATTTATATGAAACATGATCAAAACTTTAAAAACTTTAAAAAAATTAATTAAAGTCAATGATGTATATAATTTATATGAAACATGATCAAAACTTTAAAAAATTAAAAAAATTTAATTAAAGTCAATGATGTTTGACTTGTGGCCAATAACTATATAACCTCTTGAATATAATAAGAGTGAAAATCTCTACAACAAATAGGGTATATAACCTAACAACTGTTGCATGGCAAGGCACTTGTCCAATTAGTTGGGAAATACATGTTGAACAATGAAACTTAATATAACTAAATGTACAAGTAATTAATATTTTTTGTCAAAAGATAATAATTGAGGGTTGTTTGTTATTCAAAATGTATAATGAACATTAAATATGAAACTATAATATTCATAAATATAATAATAAATAATATATTATATAATAAATATAATAATGCATAATAATAAATACATAGTACAACTTTTTATATTTAGATGTGGTGATTGGTGAAATTCATTGACTATGTAATTAATTCTACATATTGAAAGACGAGAAGGGAGCAATAACACTTCAATTCTATCAACCAATTAGAAATGAGAAACACAAATATTTTTATTATATCCAAAAATATATATTTGTTTTCATATGTTAAACATTACATTACATACACAAATTTATGGTAAAAGACAAATTAATGTCACATCAATATCACATCAAAAACAAACTCATTGTTATAATGCTATGGTATTTTAAAAATATAAATTCATTATATTATGATTTTAGATAAATGAAAGTAATTATATATATTTATTTTTAAGATGTGTAAATATTTATATTAATCAATAAAAATCAGTTTATATATATATATATATATATATATATATATATATGATGATGATGATGATGATGATGATTAACGTCCACTAAGACCGAATTGGTTTATCGGATATTAAGAGGGTAAGTGATTAATTGCGATTATTTAGAATTTTGTTTATGTGCTCTAAAAGCATTAAGAGAAGCTTTCCAAGATCACCATACTTTTGTTGAGTTAAGAGGTTAAGAAAGTTGGTAGTGTGACAAATATTTTGAAAATGAAATCTAATATGGGTAGGCTGGACAATCTAAGAGAAAGTGTTTTTCATCTTCAATCTTCTTAGTGTCACAAAGGGGACACACTCTTTCATCCCATGGCATTTTAAGAATTGACCAACGCCCAGTTTCACTATGGAGCTCGTGAGAATTTGTTCTTATCTTAGCAATGCTTATTTTTTTCTTTACATTTGGAAAAACAGATAGATAATTGTGATCTTCTAGATTAGGGTTGATTACATCCTTATAATACCTTAATTTTTTTTTCCCTCTAACTCTTTATCACACCACATTTTCTCCTTAAATTTTGATTTGATGTTTTTTTTTAATAGTATCTTTATTCTGCAAAATGACGTCTTCCATGATTCCCCAATAGTTTAGCGAAGACCGTGCATCTTTATGCCATCCTCGCTTGAGTTGATGGTGGTTATGACTCGATTTTGAAACAATTTTAGGAAGCCTCTTATCTTCCATGTTGTTTAACTTGTTCTTATACATTAGGTATCTAGTCATAGTCATGCTCTCAATAGGGGAGAGGCTTGTTTCTAAGAGGAGGATGGGATATGGTGTATTTCCTTTAATTTTGAAATTATACGTTATAAAATAATTTTGTATTTTCTCTATATTTCTCCAAGATTCATGAGAGATACTACAACACTAGACTTCACATCCATAAAGAATAACATGTGTAATAAGAGTCTCAAAGAGGAGTTTCTTCTTATCCCAACTCCAAAGATAAACTAAATTACAATTGTTTTCAAGCCCATAATAAGCTTTCCATCCTCCAATATTCTTTTTCTCAATGTTATAATTCCAATCGAGCTTGTGGTGAATATCAATTCCAAGATATTTGTATGAAGTCACTTCCTCCAAGTTGTTGTTGTCATATACGAAGGTATCATAAGGGATCTTATTGGATTTAATAATCACGACCTTAGTCTTATCAGTATTAAGAGTCATACCCATATTGGAGCAAAAATCCTTGAGGATTCTTAGTTGGTTTTCAAGATCATGGGGAGTCCTTGCCATAAGAATGATATCATCTGCATCAATATGAAGATTGATGACTATACCAATGAGAGTAGGGTCGACACAACCTGCTTTTTCCAAGCAATCTTCTAACTTGTCAATGTACATGCCAAAAAGGGTAGGGGACAAGGGACAACCTTGTTTGACTCTGATATTGCAGTTAATCACTTTTGACCAGCCCTCAATGTTTTTAAACTTAGCAATAACGTTCTCACACATCCTTATTGCAACAGCCCTGTTAAGAACCAAATATCAATATAGCATAGAAAAACCTCAGAATAAGTACTCAACGCCTTGAAAAAGATAGAATTACAGATAATAAGCCTCTTCGAAGGGGCAACCTCCTTATACACCACATAAATGTTCAAGTACAAGATGATTCCAAATGAAAATGTCTCCTTGGTATATATAGGAGACTAGGAGGTACAATTACAACTAATGGA
>ML778542.1:88709-102527 GCA_009831015.1 Picea engelmannii | reverse complement strand
TATTTTATTCCGGATAAGGAGATGTTTTGTTCAATTCCTGTAGCCATGTCGTAAGCTTCATCGAACGTCCTTGGGTCCCTTTTACTGAGGGGCAAGCCTAGGTGTGCCAGGATCGCATGGCTATAGAGATGGACCATATACTTGTCTTCAGGACGATGGCTTCTAGGAATCTGACATAGAATTCCCTCAAACCTACTCTGGAAGTCAAATAGGGTTTCATTCTCAGCTTGTTTTATATGCTCGAATCTTTTTAACAGTATTGAGATGTCTCCTAATTTTATGCCCCATTCGTTGAGAAAGACTTCTTCTAGCTGGTTCATGGAGGTGATGCTAGCATCGGGAAGATCATCATATCATCTTTTAGCATTCCCGTTAAGAGTGGTGGGAAAAATTTTCATCACTACATCTTCGGCATCATCATCGACAGGATGGAGTCCAAAATAAGAATAAAAATTATTCACGTGAAAGTCGGCTCTTTCCCCATCGCTACCAGTGAATTTAGGGAGCCATATTTCTTCTATCGGGGGTATTTCCGCCTTCACAGGTCACCACCAAAACAAATAGTCTTGGCTAAACAACCAATAATGAAGTGTAGGCCCAAAGAAGAACACCTGCTCGGAACAAAGCAACATCAAACCAATATATATATGCAATCTATGGTTCAATGGGTTAGTACTTCATAAGACTATCTGATATCAATATTTAAGCAATTGTAACAATAAATATTTGACGAAGTCAATGTTTGTTAATGCAACAATGAAATAATATTACTTCACCAATAAATATCAAGATGATGTAGCAATCAATGTATCCAATCAATCCCCATTCAATAAATACATCAAACCACCATCCAATTGCTTAATAAATGAAAGTTGTTGTGTCAAGATGAAATAACCAAGGGTGACGTCAGCCTTTTAGGGTTAGTAGTTAGTTAGGGTGAACTCTCAAAATTACAATCTGCCCTTCTGCTTGATCCAACGGTCAAGCTCTTTTCTCCAGATCTACGGTGTAGGTATCCCTCGGGACTTCGGGGTTTCGGGTTCTAGGCGTTTATGCCTCGACGCACCTTGCTTCTCCCGATTCTTGAAATGCTGAAATTCTTCTTGGGCAATTAACAATCCAGATCTCTCCTTGATCAATGGTTGTGCTCTAATCGCGAATTCATGTTTCACGAATTCTCATGAACTTTCCCTTTGACCTTTTCAAGTCACAAGTCAGCGAAAGGTTGATCACTCTCCACGCGTCCCTCCCGATGGACGGTTAGGATTGCTATGGATTTTCACCTTGCAAATCTCCGACGTATGTGGATCTCTGCCACGTGTCCTTTTCGATGGATGAACCTGATGATGTCAGGACTTCGTGTATCGCGATATCCACAGTCCTGTGCAACTCAAAAGGGTTTAAACCTTGTGCACATTCCCTGGATCCAACGACTGTTGGTCCACACACTCATATCTGATGGCCCATATCTAGTCTCTTTTGCGTGCTCTCCTAAGTGTCTGGATGTGGATTTGACAGTCCAGATCCTCTCCTCTAAACCTGATCTACGACTACGGTTTTTATTCTACCGCTACTCCTCCTGAGCTTCTTAACACGACCAAGGTAACCTCTTGGCACTCAGGAATGTTCTGAGGTTCAAAATTGGTTTCTCCAGACACAATTTACACCTTAAACCTAGGGTCCAATGACCACTTACCCAACCCATCCAGGCTCTGCATTGAAACCATGGGTCAGAACTTGAGTTTTGTCCATTTCAACAAATCCTTCTGAACTCTTGCTTCAACTTCCACTAACATGGCCCATCTAGGTTCAGGGTTGTAACCATGCTCTGATACCATATTGTAACATCCCCACCACTAACAGGTTGGGAAACGCCACCCACACAACCTTAACTTAGCCTTTAAAGCTCTGATACCATATTGTAACATCCCAGACCACCAACAGGTCGGGCAATGCCACCCACACCTGCAGCTCTACTGCTTTATTCTGATCTGTGACAACTCCAACCTTAAACTACTGGCTATGCCACATAGAGATACTTGCGGAAAAACATACACATTTATATAAACATAGAATGATTATTCTACATATATATAAATAATAATGCGAAAATAACAATAAGCCTACACATGCAACATATACAATATATACAGGCGATACTCATCAATTACAACATATGTACCATTACACAACATGTAAATGAACATAAAAGTGGTACTTATCTTTTATTAGAATACCACCAACTACGTGTAGAACTTCCATGAACCTCCCAGCCATAAACCACGCTACTCATCACGCTTAGTAGTGGTCACCCCCGAGCTGGGACTAAGCTCCACCCAAGGCAAGGGAACCCTAGACTAGGTTGAGGTTACAGGAAAACTGTAAAAAGCAACCATAAGGATTATCTCCAGGAGCCTTCTTATGCCCACTACTCATGGACTCTCATTCCCCACACGCCTGTTCCACCTGGGAGTATACACCTTCACAAGCACAGTCCATCGGTGCTTCACCTCCCTCTCTGGGTCTCGGAAATAGGCAAGATCAGGAATTCTCAGAGCTCTGTAGCTAGTGATGGACTCTCTCTAGGAGAAAACCACTTCCCAGTAGACTCTCTCACCTGGAGAGAGTTGCTCACAGGCCTGACAACCTGCCTCTTCTACCACGAACCTGACAACCCACTTCTTCAGCACATTCCTTGACTCAGCTCCAACCAGGTGAGGACAACAGTAACGGTTCAACACTATTTCACACAGGAATGACATAAGGCAGCAAACCACACTCAGTCTAGGAATTGCGTGGCCACAACAACCCACAGTTACAACACCACACGACTCAGACGAATATGGAATACCCGGGTTTCACAGAAAATGCGGCTTAGTCCACGGGTTCTCACTGGTTTCAGGATGCGTGACCAGAGGACAAAACACAGAGGTCGATGATGGAGCCAAACATGATAAACGACGGATGGTAGAATAACCAGCGAACCTAGGCGGAGGTTGGAAGAATGACCCACGCACACCAACACAGCTGACGCTTTAGCTTTTAACTACATGTGCCCGGGTCAACACTTGTCTTCCTAGAGCCACATGAGTTCCACTTAGCACACGTTCCCTTTACAGAAACTTAGGACAACACTCAACATGTCCACCTTAGCCTTCAGGAAATAATAATAAATTATTATCCCCTTTAGAGGTAAGCCCCCTAGCTTAGCCCCTAGGCCCACACACTTAGCCTCCTCCCTTACCCAACCTTGTGGAAGCTTAGTCCCCCATCACTCTTTCTTCGTGGTCGGTCTGCACACAACGATGTTTATATTTTATTAATGATCTGCATAATTACATATACAAAATCAGGCTACTGGCCTTTAACACTTAGGCTCTCCGGCCTAATAAACACATAAGCCCACCAACTTATATACACTTGGCTCACTAGCCTATAAACATGTTTACAATTTATAATAAAACTGGGGCACTACCGGGGGATATTACATAGGCACTCATGTTTTTGACTATGGTTTTTAGCTAGTGATATTATAATTCTTCTTGTCTTGATACACTTGCAATTTTTGCATGGACAATAACATTTGTAGTCAATATCTTTCCAAGCTAGTTTTTTCAGACTAGACTTTCAAAAGGTGCTATAATGTTCAAAATTATCAAATTCATCATAATCAAGATCACCATTTTTCTCTCGAACTCTTTTGAGAATTTCCTTCTCTCTTCCTTGGTTTCGCCGTGCATTAGCATCTTGATGTAGAAGCATCATCAACGAGCACACATGGCACGAAAGCTCAGTGCTTGGTAATCATTTCAGAATCTCAAACGTTGGGAGTTACTGCAAATCTTTTGGCTAGATGATGAAGAACAGAAGAAGATCAAACACTTGGAGGTGGAATGATCATGTGCGATCAGAGAGTTTCACTACGAGTCTTGAATGTAACTGAACTTAGGTAGCAGTTAGGTTTTTGTTTTCAAGTAGACGAGTAGTCGAGGGGAACCCTAAGGACCCTCTGAGATAAATAGAGGTTTTGTACGCCCAAATGAGGCTGTTGCAAGTTAGTAGGAAATTTTTGAGTTTTTAGTTGTTGTTGGATTAAAACTGCAGCCAATTTTATTTTGAATGGATATAACAGAGGAAAATTGACCCAATGTGTGGATGTTGTTATTGCTTACAAATTTCCTGTTATTGTTATTTCCGTAAATGAATGTATGAAACTGTGATATATTTGCATGAGTTTCAATATTTTCTCTCAGGAGAGTCTCGAGTGCAAGGAGTGCATTGACAGAGGTGAGCTAACCTCAGAGAAGCTCAAGAGAGATACCGTTGAATCCTCTCCAACAGAAGTGCAAGTAGTGCATATGAAGAACTTTGTGTTGAGTTCAGAGAGAGAGAGAGAGAGAGAGAGAGAGAGAGTATCTGAACACTCTGTAAGGAGGAGCTCTGCAAGGTGTGCATCAAGCCAAAGGAAAACGCCAAGGAGGGCAAGAAGAACTTCTTTCCAAGAAATCCTTCAGAACTGAGTTTATCGAAATCCCAAGAACGCAAGGAGTGCATGGGAAGTCAAAATCCTTTAAGGATCAAGCTCAGAAGGTATAACACTTTTCACAAGTGTTGACGAGATCCCAGAGTCGGACTCGTAGGAGGAGCAAAGGTTCAAAACCTTTGAAGACTGAGAAATCTTCTAAGTTGGAAGAACTCAGAAGCTTAGGAGGAGGAGCGACGATGGTCGTTGGATCATAGTGAAAAAGATCAACAACCATTTGATCAGAACAAAGTGCATGAGCTTTAACGCTTCGCACACATAGGAGAGAGAACTCCTTAAGGTTTGAGTCTTGAGATTTCTGAAGCCCGAAGTCCCAGAAACCTGAAGTGAAATCTCAGTGATTCGATCATCCGAACTAGACTCGAGCCGTCAGATTGTCCGAAGTGAACCTCAGACGTCGTATTGATCAAGCGAATATGAGCCGTCAGATATCGTAAACTCAGGAGGAAACAAGTTTGAAACTTGAGATTTTAGAAGCCTAAAGCTCCAGAGATCTGAAGTGAATCTCAACCGTCCGATCAACCGAAGCAGACTTGAGCCATCAGATCACCCGAAGTAAATCTCAGGCGTCGGATCACCCGAAGTGAATTTGAGCCACCAGAGTTCAGGAGAGACATGGCGTAGATCCATGCACTCCGGGTAAAGACCTGAAGTAAACCTCAACCGTTGATCCGAGGTGGCTAGGCGTTTGCGGATTATAGCCTTCAGATAAAAGCATTGGAGAAAGGGCGAAGTTTGAGATTTGAAATCTTTGAAGTTCGAAACCTGGAGGAGATCTCGATCATTAATCGAGGAGAGGGTGATATGACTGTTGATCTAAGTTTAAAGGTCAAAGACCTGAAGCGGAAGCAGGACCATTGATTGAGCAGGACAGGTGTCTGTAGATCGTTAGCTCTAGAAGATTGTAGTACGGAAGAAAGTAGGGTTTGAGATTTCAAAACCCCGAAGTCCGGAATCGCGAAGAGATCCGAACTGTTGATCCCAAGAAATAGATCTCGTTCGTCCATTCGAAATCACCATCAAGATCGTGAGATTGACGGTCATCTCGCATTGCGGGGACAAGAGTTACATGAACTTTAAAATATTGAGGGCAGGCCACAATCCAAACGGTGGTTTCGCCAAGAGGACACGTGGAGGCTTAGGGTGAATTGTGGGGTGAAAAGCGGTTTGACCCCAAACCACTCTTGAGGGTGCCCAAAATCGTGCATAGGCATGGGGTCATCGCTCGAGGTCACATCTGAGAAGGGGCTGAGAGAAAAGGCGCCAACGCCAACTCTGAGATTTCACAGAATGCGAAAGAAAAGATCACGGGTATTGTAAAACTTGCATGGAGAGCCGAGAGGGCATGTGGTTAATACAGAACGAGACCAACAAGGTTTCAGAGAGTCGCTCGACTCCAGAATCGAAGATCCTGACCAAGAGGTTGCACAGCCCTTGGGAGAGAAGGGGGTTCTGCATCACATCTCCTATATTAGACATTTCTTAATTTGGATATAGGGGAGATTGTGATTTCATCTAGTAGTAGATATAAATGCAAATTATTCCCTTTCTAATCGAACTACTATGCCTCCTTTTTAGCCTATGTACTATGTTTATGGTATTCCCTTTTTCCATTTAACTTAAGTACTAAATTTCATTTTTAATTATCCTATTTATTGGAATTCCCTACTAATTATGTATTTTTCATATACAAGAAAATGATGGTTTTTAGAAGCCTTTAGTCCCATTCAACATCTTAATGTTGATATGTTGACATTAAAAAATCAATATATAGATGTCCATATGTTGATAAAATGACACCTTAGATGTAGTTGTGTTTACACATGGTGGCATGGTGGTAACGACAGTTGTAATGATGTTGGCAAATCACCAATCCCATCATGATTATACAACATTTGTAAGCTTGATTTTCTCGGTGAGATAGAACTAATTTCAATGCCATGCCAAAAATTACACAAAGGGTTTTTATCAAAATTAACATCGTAATTAACAAGCATAATGCCATTAATAAAAGTCTTATTTGCACCAACATTGCAATAAAATTTAAATTATAGATCACAACAATTAAGGAATAAAGATCTTTGTTAACATAATTTTCATTTGATTTAAATTTAGAAAAATATATCTACAAGTCCATGAGAAATGTGAGGCCAACAATTATATAGTCATGAAAATCTAAACTTGGGGCTCAAGCAAAACTCTAGGGCTTATTAGGCACTCATGTTCTAACCATGACTTGTTTGGAGATCTGCACTAGTCAATTACTAGCTTACAAGGTGCAAGGATAGCCACAAAATAGCAAGGAAGAACACATAGGAATGCAAATAAAGAATAACTAAACATAAATGTGTTAAGGAAAATTTTGCACTCATATTTGGCCCAAAATATTTTACTAGTCTACTTATCGTTCTCGCTTACCCAAACACAGGAGTTACTTGCCTCACCCACAATAGCAACAAGAGCATAGTCAAAGCTAGTTGTTTGATTGATTTGATAAAGAAGCACCCACCTCTCTTTCATATTGAGTTTGAGAGGTTAGGTTTCTAATGCAACCACTTGTACAGTTGATAGCCTACACACTTAACTCCATAATTGATCATAACTCCATAATTCACTGAATTTAGAACTATAATGGATTACATGTAATATTTCTCTGCTTCTTGCTTATAAATGGTTATGAATTGAATAAGTAGAAGTAGTATTTATTTTGCATATCAACCATTTATAACAAGAAACTAAAATTAATTAGTCTATGTTATGAAGATTACCTTGTCCTAATGCCAGTGACTTTATGTTATGCAGGTTTAAATTATCAGATACAAGAACTGGACGACGAAAATAAAAAAAAACACCCCACGCTAAACTTCATCCATATGAAGATGACAATCTCTGTATAAAAGGTTAGACCTCTAACTAAACAACAAGTTGTAGTACTCTATGAATTGTTGTTGAATCTTGCCTTGCTCCCCAAAAGGAGGATGATATCCACTAATAAGCACCATTGAAGAGTGAGATCTCCTACGACCAAATACCATATGTATGATCAAACCTGCAAATTCTAGTGTTCATATATCAAAAATAGATTATTTCTTCTTACTTGAAAACCAGGTCATGATGTTTGTAATCTAATTTCCACTTATAATTATGTTTACATATATTCCAACGATAATTTACTAGATGACTTAACGATAATTTACTAGATGACTTAATTGGCACATTATTACTAAGATTTAGGGTCCTTAAAGACAATTCTAGGTGAACTAAATTAATATGTAGTAATTTACGCATTTTCCTTTTATACAAAGTGCTCAACTGGGTTTGTTGCCTCTTTCTTTGTTGTTGGATCAAATTTTAGTCTTGATGTAGCTAGATATGCTCCTGTTCTCGCTCCTGGCTAGGAATAAAGTGGCACATATGCACTCTGAAACTATTAGCTCACACTTAGAAGCTAAGGTGCCCTTAGCTTAGCCAAAGGTAGCGCCACCCAACAAATGCAAGAATCCCAAAGTTTCTTTACCTTAATCTATACTGATTAAAAATGAAGATACCATTTGGTTAACATTTCCATTTCTTGCGATGGTCAGAGATCTTTAAAAATTCATATTTAAAGATGAGATATTTCCATTTGTATATATTTCCAAATGAGATATTCATATTTGAAGATGAGATATTTCCAATTTAAAAACTCTTTTCCATTTTCGGTAATTTAAAAATATATACAAATGGAATCTTTGGCATTTTACAGCAACCACAGTATTTTCCTTTGTTGCAACTGAACTTATTCATGGCCTTCTTCAAATCTTTGTATGGCGGGCAACTGATTTTTGATTTGTATTCTCCTAAAACGTTGTCAGGTGTGTTAAATGCAGATTAGTGGTTGGATGTTACTAAGTGTTAGTTGATAAAATTGATCTGTTTGCTTCAATTTTTTGCCATCTAAATCCATCTCACACTTATCTTACACTCATTGACTTTGCATTTTAAATATAAAATTAGATATTGGAAGTGTGTGCTAGCAGTGGCATAGCAAAACTCGACCAAGAACGGGTCACGGGCTCTGCCCACGGTCGGACGAGGAGCCGAACTGATCTTCATAGTATGGACAGGCAGGAAAGAGTTTCAACGTGACACAACTGTTCTCCCTGAATTATGTGCCGTCGTTGAATGATGCGCGGACTATAAATTTTGTGACGTTGTTGTGGGATTGCATTAATGTTCAATTTCACATTTATATCTAACATCCACCTTTCGCCTTAATCCTCTTGTAGTATGTCCATTTGTATATATTTTTAAATTAGTGATCTTTCTGCCACCAGCATGATGTCCATTAATATTGGTTGTTTTTGAATTTGAGGAATATAGAAAACATTCAAATATACTAGCATACCCTTAAAGTGGGGAAAGGGAAGGCCGAAAAAATCTAGTAACAAATGTTTTTAGAGCCATCACATTTATTGAGAGAAAAGATGATGAAACAAAAATAATATAGAGAAATGAATGAAGTACTAAATTTTTCTAAGTATATAGCAAAAACAAAATATGTTACATGTGTTCATCATCCTGTTATTCCTAAACTCCCTTACAAAAACAATGTGGAAAGTAAATAATAGATATTAGATGGCCACTACATTAGGAAGCCACTAACTTTTGTGGAAAAATTTATATAGCCCAAGCATAACTAAATTGAGAGAATAAAAAAATAGTATCTTGAAAGGTATTACCGACAAAAAAAAGAGGGAGGTTGGTTATCCCAACTTTATGGATCTTGAAATTTGATTGTTGACAATTTTTTTGGTATTTATAAATTCCTATATGATAGTTATTTAACATGGATGCATTTACAACACAGTTCATCAAATTTATTATAACTATAGAATTAATTGCAAGAACAAACATTTTCAACCTTATAAAAAAATACAAACCCTATGTAAATATTGTAAACACTATGTAACTATTATTATTCTTTTGGTTGCTGATTTGCAACAGGGAGAACACCGTGGAACTATTATTCTTTTGTTTGCAACAGGTAGAACACTGTGGAACTATTATTCTTTTGTATGTTAACTCAAAACAAGCGAGAATATTGTTCTTTTAGGTGTTCATTTTTTATACATGGGAAGAGGCTAGTAATCATTAGAAAGGGTCATTCTTGTTGAATCTCTATGATTTGGGGAGCAGTCAAAGACACATCATATCGCAAGATGTAATCATTAGAAAGAGTCGTCTTGTCGAATCCATGTGATTTAGGCGAGCAGTGGCAGGATCTGGAAAATCCCTTTACGTAGCAGTGACAGGATCTGGAAAATCCCTTTATGAATCTCTATGATTTGGGGAGCAGTCAAAGACACATCATTTCACAAGATGTAATCATTAGAAAGGGTCATCTTGTCGAATCCATGTGATTTAGGTGAGCAGTGACAAGATCTGGAAAATCCCTTTATGTAGCAGTGACAGGATCTGGAAAATCCCTTTATGAATCTCTATGATTTGGGGAGCAATCAAAGACACATCATATCACAAGATGTAATCATTAAAAAGGGTCATCTTGTCGAATCCATGTGATTTAGGCGAGTAGTGACAAGATCTGGAAAATCCTTTTATGTGGCAGTGACATGATTTGGAAAATCCCTTTATGGTTATTATTTTGTTTCGATTATGGATTACACTGTCACTGCATATATTATATCACTCAATTTATTTTTTAAAACATAAATATAAAAAGGATATGTCACCACTACATATTATATCATTTATTGGAAAATCTCATTTTTGAGAATCTAGCAAAACAGAAAAGTCAAATGAAGTCTCATGTTTTTTTTAAAGGATAGTTCAATCTCTACCATTTTTTACCTAAAATTATAAAAATATAGAAAAACTCATTTAAAATACTTTTATCCTATACCATCAACTATAATGTATCATTCAATAAGTTGCTAATCTCTACCTTAATGATATAGAAACAACATGTCTCATTGTATTAATGACATATGCACTATGTCATTAGTGGGTCAATGATAAGGAGAGCTTGCACGCATATATATATTTTTTATAAAATAAATGGAATCATTTCAAATTTCTATCTCATTCTCTCTCATATATATATTTGGATGTATATTTTAAATTATATATAAAGGGATGCATATGTTTTTTATATAATATAGCTTCAGTGGGCCTAATGGTTAAGAACATGTGTTTCTTCTTAAGAGGTCACAAGTTCAAATCCAGAGGGGGGTAGGGTATCTATACCTCCGCAAAACCCAATAAACCATGAAATGATAGAATATAAGTGAGTAATCCTATAAATTGGTTTTAAGTCCATTAAAGATCGAAAATTTTTAATATAGAATTTTGTCCTTGGACAACTTGATCATTTATTTTTCAAATTCAAAAAAAAAAATTTCCCATATGAAAAATAAAAAAATAAATTAACTTATTAAATCACTCCCCACAACTTAGCACCTATTAATCCAAACTCAACTTTTAAATATATTTTATAAAAAATATAAATTTAAAAAAATAATAATAATTTTATCAAAATTACATTTCATATTAAATTTATTAAAAATATTTCTTACGAAAAAATTAATTTACACCTACCTTACTCACGTGAATGAATACACATATTTACAACCTTAATGGAAGCCCAGAACCTGGAATTGCCAAAAGCTCCCAGAAGTGACGTGATCATATCTGCAAATTCCATTTTGATGGAACCCTAATTAAATAATAATATGGGGCGAGAACGAGGAGCTAGAGTAGCTTTGCTCTCTCCTTTGGGCGCTAGAGTTATGCGTTCGTACAGGCCCGCATTGTACCAACAATGGAGTTGAGTATGAAGGGATGATCTTGGGGATGCAACTTGTTTTATTTTTTTTAATGAATACATGCATCTATTTTTTTAATGAATAGACGCATCTACAACCTTAATTGGATGCCATAAAAAAATTGAATTTCTAATTTATTTATTTTATTGTTGTTTTTAGGGAAGAAAGTTGGGGTTTCATCCATAAGCAAACAAGGCAGCATGGTGCTAATAGTTCAAAATCGTTGTTTTTGAGGGAAGAAAGTTGTGGTTTCAGCCATAAGCAAGCAAGGCAACGTGTTGCTAATAGTTCCAAATCGAACTCAACACTAGAAACGAGGCTTAACTGAATCAAAAATCAGAATTTCGAGGGAAACGTTAATCTGACTTTGGTCATATGCAATTAATTTTGTTTTCAAGTATCAATGGGCAAGTGTACGAATTGAGCACAAGCCTTTGAAGTTGACATATTCAAGAGTGGATATTTCTCCCACCCAAAATATCAGTTGGCATTGATAGATTCTTGCAGTCTCCCAATGCTAGATATTGAAGTCACAATAACTGAGAGAAGGAATTCGACAATTTGGTCAGATGAATACAACCAGATAGATCTAAACGTCTTAAGTTTTCAAGTTCTAAGAAATCAATTGGGAGTGATTCTAGAGTGTCCATATACACTATCTTATTCATGGAGGCTCTTAACCATTGGAGGAAACAAAAGAAAGATGGCATGACATGTTGCAGGGTGTTATATATATTTCTAGACAACTTTGTATGATGTTCAACATCAAATGGCTGGCGCTTGCTGGAAGCACTAGTATATGCACAACCCCTCGCACTAGTATTAGACTCACGCAACTCCGAAAGAAGATGCAAGGCACATAACCTATTAATGAATCATTGCTGGAATCTAAAGTGGAATAAAATACACTCTCAAATCTCGATTACTTACTTCATCGGATCCCTAGAATAACTGTTCGCTGTGGCCACCAAGACTGTGAAGTTCCAAATTCTTGAATTGGCCAGTGAAATGGTAGATAGAATGGAAACAGATGGAAAATTGTTCAAGCGAAGCCATACAAAATCCCCCCGACATAGCAAATGAGGACAAATCCATACAAAATCCCCCCGACATAGGAAATGAGCACAAATACATAGGATGTTCAACTACCAAAATCGAATGCCCCTAATGTTGATGTGATTCATGAGTTGAGGCAGATTCTAATATTTAGGGATGCGAATGCCTTGTATCCCATAGAAATCTGATCTGTCCTGCCAAGGGCATTCACATATATATTAAATACTTAAAAATAAATTTAAATAACCGCCTTTTCAGAATACTGGAAAACAATCATAATACAAACTAACAAAGGAATAATACAGATTGGGGAGAACATGTACGCATACCTGCAACTGAGACATTTGATTCATATCATTTGAGCAACTAAGGTGGAAGGGTTTATGTTCCGAGAACTCGATAAACTCCTCCCTGGCCCTCCTTATGCTTTCGAGGGGATAACCTGTCATCTACTGAACAATTGCTTGGAAACCACCGGGTTCTTCCCTCGTAACTCTATTTTCGCTTTGTGACCGACTCTTGTCAATGGAGTCAAACGTGTAGATAACAAACAATAACTATTAGACATACTACCTTATTACACATAGATGACAGGGTGAATAAACAGGTGGCATGTTTTTATAGGCCATGGATAGACGACGAAGGCTTGAGAGGAACGTCCACTTAAAGAACGCCTTCCGCGCAATTATTGTTATCATTTTTCCATAAAATGAATGATGTGTCAAAGCACTTTTTTTTTTACATGCATGAAGATCGGGAAGCCAAGGACCATCAATACAAGCCTCTATTATGTTTAATGGCAAGAAAATTATTTCTTACATATTCAAAGTACTATCATATATGTCAAGGTTTGTATAAATCAATGTTGGGGTTCAGGTTTGTATTATTAGTCCCTCCTGTAGGCGTAGAGGGACTATAGCAATCAATAAATGGTTGACTGCATATTACTTTGTCCTTTGACCCAAAATATTTGCACAATACCAATTGTTGGAGCTATGGAAATAAAAGCATATATTTTTATATAATAAAAAGTAACATATATGTACTGATCTGATTGGATAAGAGATTGAAGGTCTTATTGTCGGCTTCGTTATTCCCAATGTACTATATGGCAACATATCCAAAGTTTTTCTCGTAGTCAGTATGTTTTATTCATATATTTTTTCTATATCTTGCTTCAAGGTTGATTAATGCTAGCATTAGTTCGAATGTTTGTATTAGCATTTTTTGCTACCCGAATATATCTGCAAGTTTTGATATGTAATACATATTGAAAAGTTTTGATATCCAAGCTTTGTAGTGATTGAGAATTCCAAAGTTTATAGCGTCTTTGGCGGATGTATATTTCTTGACATGTATTGACATTTATTCCGAGATGCGTCAATAGGACTGACT
>ML778542.1:25160-40973 GCA_009831015.1 Picea engelmannii | reverse complement strand
CTTTTACCAACGAGGGTATAATCTCGGATTCTGAGATCTGAGTGCTTGTTTGGTCAAAAGTCTTTGATCGGATTAAAAGTTGGGATTATTATTTCTTTAGATTGCTTGCTGCTTGGAAAAGTTCTTTGTCCATATACATTTGAAGAGACTTTTTCTTGTCAATTTTTGTTTTTATCTCCACTGAAAGATTTGATTTGGGTGTTTATTGAGTATTGTATTTTCATTGGTTGCTTACCTTTTCTTAGTTCCATCCCTATTTTTGGTTTCTAATTTTTTTTTTTTTTAAGTTTTGTTCTTTTAAGCAATCATTCAGAAAATATTAGCGTTAAAACATTGAAAAAGAACGAACAATGAATTTACATTGTCAATGATTGTTTGGTACTACATTTGAAAAGAGCATCATACATCGTAGTTTGCATTGTTCCAGAAAAACTCCTTTCTCCCTGTTGTAGATAGAATTCATCGAATGAAAGTTTATACCATTCATTTCTATTTACACGTTGTTGGATCTAAGTCTTACACAACATCAGTTTCATCGCTGCCTCCCTCTTGAGTAACAACGACCGTTAATAATATTGCGCAATTTTTAAAATTCAACTAGTAAGTTTTTCTAGGGCTCTTTTGCACCAACATTAGCTAGGCTAGAGCTTTGGAATAGGCAGTGAGACACACTCTCCAAAGCACAAAACACACAATAGTATCTTGTGATAGGGAGTGTCAAATTCCATTTGCAACATTTTATCCTCGGAAGCCCTTCTCACACAAGGGTCAATCCTGAGGTTGCATTGAGATTGACAGAGTTACTCACCCTACTTTGTTGATCTCGGTGTAGAGATTGCACGTATTATGGGGGTCGCTTGAAGGTATACCCACAATGATGAGTGGAAGCCTTTCAAGTTGATTTCAGACTAGATACCCTACCCTTGCGTGTGGATCAGACTGTCAATTGTTTCCCCAGGCACCATTGTTGTTTGTGGTAACCTTAGTAGCCTATCTTCTTAGAGTCTTACACAAGGTGACTGTGGAGGGGTAAGTCTTCACGGTACCTGGAATCGACGTTGGCCAGACTCACTCGGGATCCTTGGAGGATATACCCACAATTATGTGTGGGAGCTTGCACCAGGGTGTAAGTCCGTTAAGTAGGTCGTCAACGTAACTTTTTCACCCTAGCCCAACCCCTTCTTGTCTCGACGTTGGATTTCATCACCAACTAGTGACTTCGAAATTGGAAGGTCTTGTTTGCTTGGTTTGGATTACTAGATTTTACTAGCACGTGTTGTTTGTTTACCTAAGTTGGCCATAGAATTTCTTTCGTAAGATTTTAACTCGATCACAATTGACCCTCCACGTCGTTCACGTAGAATGCAAGGACTACCCCCAGAAGATGTGAAAGGTTCTCAATCCTTGCCTACCAACTCACCAGAGGGCTCTCCTCAACAGAGTGAAGTCCAAGACGTTGCCACTCAACAAGTGGAAAGAACTAACTCTTTAGAACGGTTCCAAGTTACCAATTCTTGAGAGGACTTCTGACTTCCTCCCGACTCTATGAGATGTATTGTTCGAGTGAATTCTTCCAGAGAAATAGTTGTTGTGTCTTCTGGATTACCAACCGAAACTTTCACAGGACCTGAGGGTCAAGATCCTTTTTGGACTACTGGCATTTTTAGACAGGATCTCTTTGGCTCAGGAGAAAGCGTTGATATCACTGTCACACCATAGTTGCCCGAAACATTCGATCCAGACGCAATACCTTTTACTACTTCCTATTATTTTCTTGGTTCAGACGTTCTGCTAGCTGACCACATCTTGAGTATTCCCCTACAAATAGTCCATTACACAATGGTCCTAGATACTACGAGTCATCACACCGGGATTACAGTGGCTAGCCAAGATCCCATTGGCAAGGTGCTTTTGCCTAGATTCACCCCAACACTTCCCCCCAGATATCATGCGTTGAATGCTTCTATTCCCGCTCCTACACAAATCCCATCCGAGACTCCTAGGATTTCCACTCCTTCATGGCACCATCTCGTTTTTGGTTTCATTCTGACACTTCCTCGACCCCCTTCTAGAGGGCTCCTTCCATCCCCTATCGGAGGAACCGACCCTAGTGGCACCATCCCGTCTTTCACACCTAATTACCAGATTCCTGTTGGTGGACAATTTCACCAAGGAGGCCAAAACCAATCCCCTTTTGCAGGACAAATCCCAATCGGGATGCAACCCCCACCTACCCCACCCTATCGATAGAACATAACTCCATCCTTAGCCCAGTATTGGAACCATATTATCCAAAACAATCCTCACTCGACTGGGGGGAAACAACCTCAAGCTAGCTCCTTCATACCCCCTAGTCCAGGCCAACCATATCCGGGTACGTCCAATCCTATTTGGGGCTCGAACGCTCAATCCCACACCCCTGTTCAAGGGAACAACCCCAACCAATACAACCCTATAAATTACCTGCCTCCACACCAACAACCGAATATGCCCGGATCTTTGCATTATATGCAAACTGCTTATGGTCCTACTGGTATACCTACGGGGCTCCCTCCCCAAAGTCACCAATACCCACATGTGAATAGACAGTTACCCTTCTTAGCCACCCTGGACCTCCCTGATCTGTCAAGAATTTTAAATGATCTGATCTGTCACTCTCTTCAATGGCCCGTGATACCGGCCAAACTACCATCCGACATTCCTAAATTCGATGGTAAACTAGGAGAGGGCCCGAAAAATCATGTAATGACTTTTCACCTTTGGTGTTCATCCAACTCTTTGATGGATGACTCTATTCGTTTACACCTTTTTCAACGAACTCTCACAGGTTCCGCCGCGAAGTGGTATATATAATTACCATGAGCCTTCTTCACCGACTTCAACACCCTCACTATGTCTTTCCTCACCCGCTACCAGTTACCGATCCGTTATGAAACGGGAACCAAAATTTTGAGTTCTTTAAAACAAACCAAAGCCACTCATATCTCTGATCACATTCATGAGTGGTGACGAAGAAGACATCTCACCAAACTTGAACTTCCCGATCAGTTACTGGCATAGTGGTTCATGAAATCATTCGTGAATGACATCGCCATGGGTGGAGTTGTCACATAAGAACATGCAATCAGTCGTGCTCAATACCTTGACCTCGTTTACTCACAAACGGGTACTCTTTACGATTTACTCCCTGACGCACCTCATCCTTCTACTACTGCTACTTCAACTACTCCTGCTGCTTTTCATGAAGCTGACGGTGTGATTAGCACTTTCCATGCCCAACCCCACTCCGCACAAGCCTCTAGCAACAACCCCAAATCCGTTGCTTCTAATGTTAAAAATGCTCCGTCTCCTACCGCTCCCGCCGATAAGACTTTTGAGGTGAACTCTGTTCAATCTACCCCCGTCGGAAAGAATAAATCCAAAAAAGGGAAGGGTAAGAACAAGGAGGATAAAAATAATCCGCAATCTGAGAAGACCAAAACACAACCTATTGACGATAAGGATAAGCGCAAACCCCGATACCCTTGTCTTATCTGTGGTGATGATGACTACACTAAGGATTGTCCAAGATGAGCCGAGGTTACTAAGTTCCTTCAAGGGACCCTGAAACTGCCTACTTTGTCCGTGTGGTCACAACCCTTCCCTTCTCAACAACAACACCAATTGCTCATTCATGACCAACCGTCCCCCTCCACTACATCCTATGTATTAATGTGTACAGGTGATTCAAAGAAGAATGACATCACACTTACCACTCGAGCCAAAGATTATTCTTCCTCCAAAGAGAAAGTTGATGAAATATCTCCTTTGTTGGTCCAACCATCTCCCACGACTCCACCTACCAACGATCCTCTTCATCTCGAACGACCAAGCCTAGATACAGTTATTCGCCCTCCCCCAAAGGGTATTGTCTGAAAGTCTGCTTTCAATCCTCATGCACGTGTTGCCCAGAACTACAGTATTGTCGAAGATCTAGCCCAAGCACCGTCCGCAATGTTAGCCCTCAAAGTCCTTCAGAGTTGTCCTACAGAAGGAATTGTTGAAATCTATTGGTGGAATCGACCCTACCGATACAAATTTAATAATTTTTGACTTGGAAGATCACATTCCAAGGTTACCCTCTCAACTCACATTTCAAATACAAGTCATTGTCTCTGATAAGAACATTTGTAGAACAGTTATTGATGAGGGTGCCTTGACGTGTGTCATGTATATTACCTGCTGGAAAGCCATCGACTCTCCTCCCTTAACCGAATCCCACAACATGCTCAAAGCCCTCAATGGATCTGGTTTTAAGCCTTATGGTGTCCTCCCTTCGTTGCCTATTACGTTAGAAGGCAAAACGGTCAACGTTGAGGTGGAGGTCTTTGACGCTCCTTTCGATTACAACCTTCTACTTGGTCGTAGCTAGATCGATTCCATGCATGCAGTTGTGTCCACTCTTTTCCGTGTCACATGTTTCCCACATCAAGGAAAAGTAATTACGGTGGACCAATTGGCCTTCTTTAACTCTGATGCGAATGAGAATGTCGGTGTCAGTCTTCTTAAAGATTTCTCTTTGATGGGTACTTTACCCATTCCACCACCCGATGTTCCACATCTATTAGTCCCCTAGATCAATATGATTTCCACCTCTGTTCAAGAAACCCCTGTGTCTTACGACCCGTCGATAGTACCCAACCCCGGTGATCTTCTTCGTTGGCGACCAAATGCCTTTGAGTCCGGTCGGATCCGCTTATCAAGCCATTCAATTGGAAACCCCTTCTACCCCCTCTCTTGGTGATTTATCTCCAGATCCATTCCGCGTCATTTCTCCTACAGACGAGATGATTATGTCTATTATGTCCATGGAAGATACCCCTTGGGACGATGGACATCATCGTTCCATTCTCTTCCTGGATCTCGACCCCGTCAACCATTGTCGTCATTTCTACCTTTCCCGAGTCTACCCACGATATGTTCTATGAAGGGAATTTAAGTAATATCTCACCCACCATCCCCCTCGACATATCCATCAAACCTGGAGATGTCGAAAATGTGCATATCGGAGCTTCGTGTTCCCATGACGAAGTTGTCACCTACAAGTCTCTTTTTCAAGAATTTCGTGACGTCTTCGCATGGAGCTATGAAGAAATGTCGGGTATTGACCCCGACATTGTTGTACACGAGATTAAGACATACCCGGGCACTAAACCCGTCCGGAAATGAATTCGTCTGGTCCACCCACGTAAAGCAGCCGCTATCAAGCGTGAAGTTGAGAAACTTCTCAAAGCTGGCTTTATTTACCCTATGGCTCTAACTGACTGGGTTTCCAATCTTGTTCCGATTAACAAGAAAAAAGGTACGATCCGCGTGTGCATTGATTATAGGGACATTAATAAAGCTTGTCCTAAAGACAACTTTCCTACCCCCTTCGTTGACCAGATCGTGGACGATTGTGCTGGAAGTGAAATCTTCTCTCTGATGGATGGTTTCTCCGGATATAATCAAATCAATATCGTACCCGCAGACCAACACAAGACCTCTTTTATTTGTCCTTGGGGCACTTTCGCCTACCAGAAACTACCCTTTGGTTTAAATAATGTCGGCACAACTTTTCAACGTGCTACATCTTATGCCTTTCATGATATAAAGCACATTGTGCAACCATATCTCGATGACTTACCGACTCATTCCATGTGCCGTGTAGATCATCCAACACACCTCCGTGCCATTTTCCTTCGATGTCGGTTTTACCGTATACGCTTAAATCCCCACAAATGTGTTTTTTGTGTAGAATCCAGCCGACTTCTAGCTTTATTGTTTCACGTCAAGGGATCAGGGTAGATCCTTTGAAGGTGGAGGCGATTCTCAATCTCCCTCCTCCTTCCTCACTTCACGAACTACAAAGTTTGCAAGGGAAAGAAAACTTTCTACGTCGTTTCATCCCAAATTATGTTGATTTAACTCTTGGCTTTACTCAACTGCTCAAGAAAGGTTTTGAGTTTGTATCGGATACCACTGCCAACAAAGCTTTCAACGCTTTAAAACTGACTTGAACCCGTACCCCACTACTTTTCCCACCCAATTACAGTCGAGATTATTTCTTGTATCTCCCAGCCTCAGAATCTACCATTGCTATGGTTCTAGTCTAGGAGGATGATTCTCATGACAAACATGTCATTTATTATTTGAGTCAGAGTCTCACGACTATCGAAACCAAGTCTTTACATGTTGAGAAACTATCCTTGGCCGCCGTCCAAGTTGTTCAACGTTTCCGACACTATATCCTTTTACGCAAGACTACCGTGATTTCCAACTGCAACCCTATGCAACACATTCTTACACGCCAATTGCTAGGGGGAAAATACTCCAAATGGATCGTAATACTCCAGGAGTTTGACTTAGAATTCGAATGCGCTAAGTCTAAGAAATCCTTGGTGTTTTCTGAATTGATATGCGACCTTCCCTATTCTGAGATGGAAAATGTAGCAGAGGATTCATTACCCGATGAATCCCTTTTTCTGATCAGTTCGGATGACCTTTGGTATGGGGATATCATCATATATCTCCAGATCTAGACTTTCCGACCTGATTTGTCTAGCACTGACCGCCGTCGCATACGCTACCAAGCCTGTCAGTATATAATCCTCGATGATACTCTTTGTCGTCGGGGGATTGACTTTGTTTTTCGACGTTGCCTCACATTTGACGAAGCTGAGAAAGCTCTAAATGACTACCATTCTGGAGCATGTGGTGGCCACATGTCTGGGTATGCTACTGCCCGAAAGATCTTACGAGCTGGGTATTTTTGTCCTTCTTTGTTCAATGATTGTATTATTGTTATCCAAAAATGCCACGCTTGCCAAACCTACAACAACAAAATATGATCACACCCTGCTCCCCTACACCCTATAGTCTCCGTTGGACCTTTTGTGAAATGGGGTATCGATTTCATGACATGTCACCCTCACTCGGCCAGAGGGCATGGATACATTATTGTAGCCATAGATTATTTTATGAAATGGGCCGAAGCGATTCCAACATTCGACAATACCAGAAAAACTACAACACTATTCATATTCAATCACTTCATTGCTCGGTTTGGTGTTCCTCAAGTTATCGCTACTGATCACGATAGCCACTTTAGAAACTTCATGATGTCAGAACTCACCGAAAATTTGGGTTTTCGCCATGAAAACTCAACACCCTATTACCCACAAGTCAATGACTAGGTTGAAGAAATAAACAAAGTCCTCATTACCATGCTTCGACGAATGATAGGGATCCAAAAAATGAGTTGGCACACGATGTTGTTTTCAACATTGTGGGCTTACCGAACATCTGTCAAGTCTACTACCAGGTTTACACCTTTCCAGTTAGTCTATGGTCTCGAATCCATCTTGCCAATTGAATGTGAGATACCGTCTCTAAAGCTAGCAATTGAAATTCTCCCGAACACTTTTGCTGAAGAAGAATGTCTGTTGTATCTTATGCAACTAGACGAAACTTGTCGTGATGCCACCCTAGTTATAGAAACCTAGAAGAAACGCATCAAATCCCAATACAACAAGCATTTCAAGCCATGCATTTTCTCTGAAGGTGATCTGGTTCTCCTTTATGAACAAGATCAAGATTTGCTAGGAGCCGAAAAATTTGAGGCTATGTGGCGAGGCCCTTATATCGTCAAACGGGTGTTAGAAAAAGGAGCCTATGAGTTAGTGGACTATGATGGTATCCCTTTCAGTGAACCCAGAAATGGGCTTTACTTAAAGAAGTACCATGCTTAGATCATCTGTGCATGAGTGCTTGTATTTTATTGTATCATACTTTTTGTGTGTTATTGTAGTGCGCTTTTTCGTTATTTGGTTTTTGCCCTCGTTCGCTTACCTTGCATTGTGCTTGGTTTCCAGATGTTGGAGTCTTTTCTACCCCACATTGGCTTCACCGATGGCGCTAGTCATAGTACTCAGAACTTAGCTTCTATTGCATGGGAAATTTACGCACCTACAAACAAACTCATCAGTCTACGAGGTGTTTGTCTCAGTCGTGCGACAAATAATATCGTAGAATATAGCATCGTCATCGAATTGTTGATTGATGTTATTTCGCTTGGTACCCGCCACCTAGTTATACGACTCGATTAGCAACTAGTAGTGCTACAGTTAAGTAATGTCTATGCTATCTGAAGTCCTACTTTATTACGAGTACATCTACGAATTCGCCTCTTGGAACGTTATTTTGCTTATATCGAATACCAGCACATTGCTAGATGTCTAAATACATTGACTGATGCTTTAGCTAATTATGTGTTAGATAGACATCTGAGACATTTATAAAACCAATCACACATCACATGTATTATACAAAAAGTTTTACATGTATTTAACGATCAAAAGTTTTACAAAAAGTTTCTATCCAGGACCCAAATATCAAAATATATGAAGCCCATGGCTTCTACAAAATAGCGTCACAGATGACGCTCACGGTAACATACAACTGCTCGGGCTACCCTACGAAGTAGTTGACTGAGAGACTCATACACGCCCACAATATGGTGTTGATAACGTCTCAGGATCTCTCCAATAGTGATGTTCGGGACATCTGCAGTCAGTCCCTTTAAGTTCTGTTCAACTGGCTCGTAGTCTTCAACATCCCACCTTGCCACTGGAGCCACTTCTCCCCGTCTTTGAATGGGAGACGTTCCTGGAGGTCAATATGGCCCCACATCTATGTCATCAAAAGAAAGTTTTGATTAGTCCTTGGATAGACATAAAAACATTTTATATAATAAAATGTGCAAAAATAGTTAAAAAGAACAAAATGTGTACTTCTCACCTAAGTCACCCCACTGAGCGTACTCAGGTAGGACCAAATCCGGATCTCCTCGGAAATCCAAATTGACATATGCGTAGTCATCGATCATCAACATCTGGGGCCTCAACCAGTCAAAAAAAAATTTGTTATATTTGATTATAGGCCCTGCTATTTGCCGAGCCATGAGGTTACACCACCTCAACATCCTCGGATCCTGTGGGGCTGGTAAACCCCAATCTACCTGTAGTCACAGCAGTGGGACCCTCTTAAGGAAGAACGACACTAAAAGTGACCCATACTTGAACTACTTCAAGTCACCCCTTCTACACTTTGTCAGTTGCCTCTTCATACTGCGGAGAACCACGTCCGACCAGTTGAAAACCCGAGGCTCTGTGCACTCTATTTCATATTGGAAATAGATCTGGAGAGCCATGTACGGATCCGTGCACCCAACCATACATGCAATGGTAAACAAGATAGTCCATAGGGTCAAGTCTTGGACCCCCCAAATGACAACTTTACCCTTACTTCTCTCCGCCTCGGGAACACAATGTCGACGAACATACTCACTCATAGGAACTCCACCATCCCTACCTCCGATCAGAGTCGCATGGGATCCATGTCGTGACAACCCCGTTAGAAAGTAGATATCCTCGATATCTAGTATCAGCGTGTGAACCCCTACATGAAATAAATGTTGATCCACATCCCACATGTGGACCAGGTACTCTAACAATCTAAGTTGGGTCCTCATGCCCGGGATCCTGAAAATTTTTAAAAGCCCACATTCCTGGAGGGAAGCAACTGTACGCGGATCATTTTCGACAATGGCATCATCCTCCTTGTGTTCCCTTTCCCTCCATTCCAACATCGTGATGATCAATACCTGCAATACAGCCATGAGAAGGAAGTTAGCAACTCTCTTTAACCTCTTGAATAATTTATTATTGAGTAAAAACTTGCACAAAAATCCATTTTTCGGCCCTCGCAGGTGAAGCTTGCACACAGTGCGAGATTCTCGCAGGTGCACTGAAGCTCACCTGCGAGAATCTTAGGTTCTCACAGGTTTCGAATGGATCACCTACGAGAATGCCTGAGTGCATTCATCGACCCTAAAATGGACTCAAACACTTAAAATTACCAATAAAAATCGATTTTAATCCATGAAAAGGTTGAAGAATCAGGAGATTACCTCGTTGGCCGAAACCATTTGCCAAATGACCGCCTATACGTCTCGCAATCGAACAAAGAAATTTGGAGAAAAAAGAGGTGTGTTGGACAAGTTTTTGGCAAAGTAACAATGAAATGGTAAAAAGGGATTTTCACCCATATTTATTCACTTTTTTACTATTTCTTATTGATTTTTTATATATTATTTTTATTATTTTGTTTAAAAACCTAATACCCTAATAGCCTTGTGAGTATGGTTTTTTCGCAGGTAGGTGACCTAGAAGCCTGAATGACGGTGTATGAATATTTTTTCCTTTTTTCATCACATGTATGAATATCTTTTTAGGGTTTTGTAGGAAGAACCTCGAGCTCAGTCTTTGTTCATTCTCATTCTCGAAAATACATGAGAACGCAACCGAGTATACTTTTGTCGCATTTTCTTACTCGTCATGGTAACACGAAAATAACAAAAATAAAGGAGTATCCATTAAGCTCTTTTCACGCTCCATAAAAACGAAAAATATTTCCGAGCGATCTTGTTCTTTTCACGCTTGTAAAAGTATTTGAAGAAAACGTTAGATGAGAAATAGTTTATCACTTTTTCGGTCTTGTCGAACTAATTTACGAAAAAGGAACTGGGAGAGTTCTCTTTAAGTGTTTTCCAGACTCTCAAAACATGAAAAACCCCGAGTTTTCTATCTTTGGACTAGTTAAACAAACATCGAAAGACCCTTTATGGGACCGAACCACTCCTTCCTAGGGTTCGTTAAATGTACTCTGAGGGACTCGTCCGAAGGATGAGCTTACATAAACAAGCATATGTTATCCTCCTCAATGTTGTGTAAAAACAAAGAGGCACTCGCCATAAAATGGTGGGGGGAATTTTGGGAAAGGGATATACCTTCGTATTTTTATTAGTGGCAGTAAACGTCGCTCTTGAACATGACACTCCATGTTCATCATTTGAATCTGGGTTGGGAAATCCATTTGTCTCTCGTCTGACTTACTACAAGGTCATATATTGGGTCGTCCTTGAGTCAATGTTGCCAAGACCATTGTTGTGTCGTTCATATGTTCAAGAGAAGTCCAAACAAGCCCTCATTGAGTCGGCCATCTGCAATTGTCCATTCTTACCATGTCGGCCTTCCCTGTGTTTGTTTCAAATCATATTCATACTTTGACTTACCTTCTAAATATGTTACGTATTTCATGTCATTGATGGGGGATACATCAAGGCCCTCCTGTGACGAGTCTTTTTCCGTTGACTCCAACTCATTATCCGGGAATAAGACTTAGAAATCATTTAGTACCTTAGAACCTGCATGCCTTAATGGCAGGTCTCTTCGCTTTCGACAGTGGATTCACATCATTGGTCCCTAATGAAGAGATTCCGCCGACTGTTTGACTTCAGCTCATCTATTCACATTTGTTCAGATTGTACTTAGGTACTTTGGGAGTCATTGACATCAATGGTGATTTTCCTCGCACTTGTTGACAGTTTTTATCAATGACCGGTAATCAAGTGGTTTCTACCATGTTCGACTTCGACACATGTAATCACATGGCTAGATTCGTACTTTTCAGACGACGGGATTAAAGACCCTGGGTCTCATCTTTTTTGGCCCAGGTTGCACTGGAGTATTTATGATTTGTATTGACACATAGATCCACTTTGTATGTCACGTGGCTATGTCCTAATCTACGTCTTCTAAACACATATATCTACAGTGTATTCCTGGTGGCTATGTGGTATTTTGGCGACATGGATCCACATTGTATGATTGGTGGCCATGGCTTAAATTTATGATTTCATTCATTTGTGATATAAGCATGGGAATGCCTACCTCATAACTGGAATTATATTCTGCAGATGCTTGATTGTTTGCAGGTTTCTGATTATGTGCAATCCTTGTTTCTGACACACACACGCATTTTACAAAGTATTTCGGTTGTCACGAGTTCCAGCCTCATACTTTGGGGGGCATTCTGTTACACATTATTTTGGTCACTCTGTTGGTGTCTCTACAGTTATGTGTTCAGGCTCTCATAAGGACCTTTTGCCTGAGAAAAGTGATTGTTGTCTTCTTCCATAAAACATATTTTTAAGATGAGTTCGCAAGCTAACTATGTTGCAGGGTGTGAGAATCTTGATTCTCGTAGGCAACCCTATACCTAGCCTGCGAGGTGTTCGTAGTCTGCTCTATAGGTAGGGTGCGAACTTGTTTTAACGCTTAAAAGGAAGATGAAGTTACAAAGGTTATAGAAGAGGATCTTCTAAAAAATGAGTTGGCATTCGCATGGTTGGCATCCTACTGACTTCTCAGATTTAGTGGGATCATCCTCATCCGTTTAACCATCTCTCCTTCTCCTATATAATGAAGGGTTTCTCAAGGAAGAGGTTAAGCAAGATTGAATGGAGAATTGATGAAATAATTATGTGAGGAACCCTGTTTGAATTGAAGCTTGAGGACTCCATTTGTCCATCAAGGCATACTGGATCTTCTTCATGCAAGTGTAGAGCAAGTGTATGTATTGGAACCAAGGACCCCTGAAAGGAAGCTTGCGACATCAAGGTGATCTGGTTGTATCTTCTACTTTCATTTAATACAATACAGTGGCATGTCCCTTTCCCATAAAATCACTCTTATTTTATCGCATAACTCCTTGATCATATGCAGAGGTTGTCATTGAATATACTTTGCTATCTTCACTTCAGTTGGTTTGTGTTGTCTTGGACCTGATATCACAAGAGCACCAGAGCGAAGTAGGAACAACAAAGACCTAAGGAAGTGATATAAAGGTATGTCACTCATTCGTTTTTGGTAGTAGATTCGATGATTACAACTTAGGGAAAGAGTCATGTCCTGTTCTGTTTTGTTCTAGATCCAGGTGGATCTAGGGAGACTCGTTAGTGTCCGCATATACCGATTTATCCTGTAACATCCACCCTGCTTGCAACCTGTAAAGGATATGTGGAAAACAATATCACAAAAATAATGGAACTGGTTACCAATGCCTGGAAAATATCACAAACCATTGCTTCCCTTCGAACCAGGTCACATAGCTTGCTCGAGATTTTGCAAGCCAAATTAAAAGATGAAGAAAATTTCTTCGTAAAAATGATCATCCCTTTTGGCAAGATTGTCAACAATATGACAGAAACAAAAAGAAGAGAAGAAGATATTCCATCCAAAAACCGGATCAACCAATTGAATGCATGTTGGAAAGAAAAAGTAAACAACCTGCATCTCATTGTTCAGTCATGTGAACAAGTCATATCGAAGAAAGATAAATTATTTACAAAGCTGTCAAATATAGACTTAGCCGGGAAAACAAATGACTTCCAAGACCCCCTCTTAATCGTAAACTCCTTGCCCTTAACCAGAGAAGAGTTCGATAAACAGGTTGCTATGTTGAATACCTTCTCTCTGGAAAATTTTTACAACATCCTTCAATTTGATCAATCTCACATCCATGACTGGCTAATCAAATATGCAGTACAGAATGAGGAAATTCATCAGGCTCTCTCTAATCTTTCTATCGACTTCCAGGAATTAGAAAACGATCTTTTCAACATCAATATCCGAAATGAGATAAATGTCGCCCCAATGAGAGCGTACATTGAAGAATGGGTCGAAAGGAAATTGAAATAGGCCGCCAATGAAAGACAACAGGCAGTTGCCAGCATTCCAGTGGTCGTGGAGAACATCCTTGAAACCGCAGTCGTCGTCGACATCAATGAAAGGGAAACCACAAGAAAATAGCCAAAGCGCTCATATGTACCCTCACTGTAAGTTTACTCATCCCATATTTATTTGTCTCTGAACCAAGTTATTCCGCTTTCTTAAATAAACATGTATAGGCAAACACTTATACCTTTCCATTTATTTTCTTTTGCAACGGTTGCACTCTATCTTCTTTCCACAATCTTGTTTCTTGTAAATATTTCTCTAATGGTTCGCGGGAGCCCCAATCCCAGTCTACATGACAAACGCATTGAAATTTCGGTTTATATGTAACACACTTTGTTTTTTTTGTATATTTCAAAATTTGAAGTGGTATGTAACAAACTTCTATTTTCCGACATATTTCAAATAAAAATGCATCTAAATTTTTATATCCTAAAGACTCTACTCTTATCTTTCATCACTCTCTATAACAAATGCATTTATGGCAAATGTTCACAAATACAATAATTTTTTTATATTTCTTATCTCCTATTAATTTTATGTCATCATATATTTTTATCTTTCACCCGTCCACATTGAAAATGCATTTAAATTTCCAAATTTAATCTTGCACTGTCAACAAATTTTTTAATTTCTTATATACTTTAAAAAAAAAAAATGTTTGCTATATACTTTCCAAAATTAGATGGTGCGCGGCTTGCCAACCGTCATTTACTTTTGCCCCATCTTCCAAAATATGCACCTTGCACACAACATTTCCCTCATGTACATTTTGCACCAAACACTTCGTTCCATTTACACTTCGACCCCATTTTTCAAAATTTGCTTTCTAATCTCCTTGGTACAAATACATATTTTGTATGTATAATTTATTTATTTCTGATGACTTTCTATGTTCTAGTTTTAAAAATAACCAATTCGGTAATGCTAAATTTTTTGTGTCCAACAGCCATTCAAACATTGATAATTTTTTATATTTTTTCAAGAAGAACTAATTCGGGAATACTATGTTCTGCATGCAAACCACATGTATTTCAACTTTCTAGCCACCTGCCTGTACTAGGTCACATTTACTCCCATACCAACCTGATAGGGACTACGCTGCCATGCAACACTTGTTCGAAGCTACTTTCACAATCACACAATAAAATCCACGTTACATCTTTTCAATATGATACGTCTATCTCAAATCAATGAAATGGGATTATGATCGCCGAGTTTAATGCTGAGTTGGTGGAATTTGACGGAGACGGCCTCCTATCGCTCTATCATTCTTGAGGGTTGCTTTTGAAATATCGAGAGTGGTAGCTGTGTAATAACTACTTTTGTAGAGTATGTGTAATTTTTTAAATTTTAGTAGTTAAATAGTTGCGTCAAGGAGGTCCCTCGTCCTACAAACAAGGGGTTTCATACATCAATTTGATGTCCCACAAACAAGGGGTTTCATACACCAATTTACTCTTTGACTTGATCATAACCTTAAATGAATTGAGTTACGTGCTCTATCTGAATGCTCATACAAATTCTGCAAATTTGTAACATGACATGGAACCCAAGTAGTTAAGTATGGGAAAATATAAATAGAGCAATAAAGGACAAACATTGAGTTAACGCTACATAGATGTCAAGACAAACATTCAGTTAATGCAATACATACATGCCAATTTTAAGATTTTATTTTTTTATTATTTTTTTTAAATTTCATGTCTAAGTAGATGAATTTAGTCACATCTAAGATTTCCACAAATAAAAAATCAAAATAATCAATTTCAAATTTTTTTTTCCAAAAATTCAATTTAATATATAATTTATATGAAACCTAATCAAAACTTCATTTTTTTTTTTTTAAATTAATTAAAATCAATGATGTTTGACTTGTGGCCCATCAATATATAACTTATGGAATATAATAATATAATAAGAGTGGAAATCTCTACAAATAGGGTATATAACCTACTCAATATAATAAACTCTACAACAAATAACAAATAGGGTATGAATGATCTTAAAAATATAAATTCATTATATTAAGATTTTAGATAAATGAATGTAATTATATATATTTATTTTTAAGATGTGTAAATATTTCTAGTAATCAATAAAAGTATATTTCTATTAATTAATATAAGTCAGTTTATATATATATATATATATATAT
>ML778541.1:586876-603180 GCA_009831015.1 Picea engelmannii | reverse complement strand
TATATAATATGAGAGACATAAAACATGGATATCATATAAATTCCATCACATCAATCTATAATAAATCATGATATCTAAAGTAGTCACAATTTAATTACAAATCAAAATGATAAAAAACTTGAACAAAAATATGATATATCAAAGCTAAAGCTGTAGCAACATCAACTTCCATTCAAGTCTGTCAATCATAAATCCATAGTTTCTTCTCCCAGGCAGCAATGGTTCTTAGTTTACAAAACAATAAATTTATATAGGCTACAAGATCAAAATGTTTCCTGTGGATATCATCAAATTTGTTCCAAAAATTGTGGGGGATGCAACCTCCCAGATTCTCATTGTTATCAAAACTAGCAGCCTATCCTAAAACCACACATAAAGAAATAGCATGCTGAGAGATGCCACCAACGATTCAAATCTTCTTTAGAAATCGTATGTACCTGTAAATGCACAAGAATAAATGATTTCAGATCGTATTTTGGTTGTAAAAATCAAGAAATTCAAATTTTAGTAACTAGCTACAGAATCTCATGATTCTATAGCTAGTTATAATTATAACTAGAATCATGTTTTATTAAATCAATCAAAACAGATTAGGTTTAATTTGAGAAAACAAATCATATATTCTAATTAAAAACAAAGACAAAATCATCCTAAAATTATTTTTAAAACACCATACCTCAGATTAAGGGATTCGCCTTAATCAAGCAATTTTCGAATTCACAATGGTAGTCGCTGCTTCCACGTTGTTAAAAACAACAGACCCTGTGGTTTTTTGTCTTTTATCATTAGTTTGGGCTACGGATTGTAGTCTGTCATTCTCTTTTGTTAGCAAATTCACCTGGTCCTCCAAGGATTTAATCCGAGATTGAAGTAGAGGCACATCTCTGTAATACCTATCGAGCCATGACTGACATTCATTGCATTGCGACTGAATAGACTGTGTATTAGCAGTGATGGTATTAACAGGTGGGGAATTTTCCATTTGACTTGTCGGTTCTCTGTTGAGTTTGATTCCAGGGAAGTCAGGGTTGTCTTTAAGACACGGTGGAAGGTTCGTCACATAATCATAGGGTTTATCAGAGCAAAGTCCATACGAATATGGATATTCTTCAGTTAGAAACCGTTCAATTTTCGAATCGGAATCCTCGCTGAACACAATTGGGTTTTGGTCTGCACATGGCTTAGGTTTATTTCGGGCACATCGTGAAACCCAACGCGTGGCCCTTTTACCCTTGTAATTGATATCACTAGTACCTTTACACTTTTCTTTGCAGATTTTATAACAGACTTACCACCACCTTTGGGATATGAATTAGGTAGAGTGTCGGGTTGGGTAGTATCCAGATAGGTCGAGGGTTCCACAGAGGGAAAGAGCGAAGGAGGAGGGATGGTCGACTCAACGAGGATTTTTGTGATGACAGACTTGTCAACCTGTCCTATTTCACTGCTAGAAAAACCATTCCTTAACAGGAAGGCGTCCCAACAATCACCATTTAACTTCAACTGATGAACCATAATAATTTTGATCAAACAGTTGTGGAACAGGCTAGAATCAGATTTCTTCCTTTTAAAACACTTTTCCATTTTGTATAAACTTTGAAGAAGAAAATAGGGCATGTTTAGGGGAAAATTGATAAAACTCATGAGCAACCGCAAGTGATATAAGAAAACCAAAACATATCTACCCTCACAGGTAATGAACTGCTTGACAATAGCTAACAGATCGTGCCATCTAGGTTTTAGAGCTGTAACGGGCATAACTTTGTCACAGCTGGTAATCTTCCTTGAGGTAAACAACAGTGACCAGGGAACCTCCTCAACCTTTGAATTTTTAGACCACTTTTGTCCCATGGCTGGCAGACCGATGGCTTGGCTAATGAAATCTTCATTCAACTCAAGCTGGACATCTCCTATTTTAACTCTGCAACCATTGAACGTTAGCGCGAATTGTTGGGCGATAGTTAAATTAAAACCCTCGAACTTTTCCACAAAGACCCGCAAGCCATTCCTCTCTAAGTCTTCTCGAGCATTATCAAACGATAACAAAGTCTGGACACCGTTGGGCTCAATCCTCACTACAGGGGCCATGGCTAACAACACATAATCAACAAGGAAATTGGTGATAGGGTTTGATAGAACAAGCAGAGGGTCATTGCCGTGAGCTTCCCCAACACAAAGCAAAGGCAGGTCGAAATGGTAGGCAGGAACGTTAATGCTATGCGTGTGAAGAAAAATCATATAGATCGAGGCCATGCACACATATCATACCATGCTGTACTTGGAATGACACCTCGGTTTAATGGTACACATAAAAAGTCATAACAGTTTAAAACCAATATATGCATATCCACGATTTGATCACAAAATCAATATATCAAATAAACAATTGAATCATAGATTTTATAAATCAAAAACCTTATTAACAATAATCGAATGCTAAATGGGTGGTGTTTCGATACATATGTAACCAAGGTGTGTTCGAGACCAAGGAGTTAAACCATGAAAACAACCATGCTCATAACAAAATAAAACAAATCGACGATAAACCATATGAGAATTAACCCTTTGATGAGATCAAACATGAATTCTAGCTATGAGTTTTCATACTTGCATTTATGAAAATGAAATCGAAAAGCAGGTAGGTAGAAAACGACGGATAATGGTGTCGTTTGATGAGAAAGGTTGCGACGAGTAATGAGAATTAAAAACCTGGTGTAGGCAACTTGTAAAAATAGAGGTTAGTATGGCTGCCAACAATGGTGACACACTGGTAGAAGCAGTTATCTCTGCCAAATGATCAAGTCCAGATTAGGATAATCGGAAAAACTTCAACTCGAAAACAACCAAGAAACTATTTGAACATCATTATCAATCATAAAAAATTCCAGTTTCGGATTGCTTGTTATTTTAAAAGGTGAAAACTGATGACAATTTCAACAAAAGAGAGTTACGATGTTAAGGTTAAAATCTCCAATACTGTTGGCAGAGCCGCTGCTGCCAGCAGTCGTCCATAGCCTCGATAGGGGTGCCGTTTAACCCACTCCAATATCTGTATCCTACCAAGAAGTTCCAGATTAGAATGAAGGATATTTAAGGTCAAAAGATTTCATATCTGAGAATTTTCATATACCTGACATTGCTTCACTGCCAGCGGGCCTGTTCAGTACCCCGACGAAGTTATCTTGGCATCATGCATGTATTTACCCGCTGCCAGCAGACCTGTTCATTATCCTAGCGGGTTTACAAGCACTTCCCACATCTCTTTGAAGATTTATTTAGTTTTAAAGATATTTAATCGAGTGGGGTGACGCTGAAAATCCTGATGTTTTGGACATATTTTAATAAATTACAGACCTTGAGAGATTTTTTTTTTTTTAACTGTCCTTCATTAAGATTTGGAGATAGTTTAATAAACCGACCTTCGAAGGTGGGGAGACATCTCTGAGTTGTTCTCTTAAGGAAAAGGGACAGCGTAAGAAGAAATTTTTATGGATGATCGTGAAAAGCTTCAGTTACAGATTGAAATCAAGCAACACTTTTCAAACAACAAGATTTCTTTAACATGGCTGCAAACTTCAAAAAAATATCATGATTGATGTTTTAACAATCTTCTGTAGTCATTTCAGAGGAGAAATTTTTATTTTCTCTTTGTCTGAAATAGTTCATGATGCAGGTATGTATATTTCAAAATAAAAATTGGTAAGCATAAGGGAAGAATCAAAGCCAAAACAACAAAGAAAAATGAAAAGCAATCGAAACAAAGATATTTACACAGTGTACACAGGATTGTCATCAGGTGAAATACCTTTTTAGAGCTTGGCCATTCACCGGATAGGTGTCTGACTATCCCTCTAGATTCTGTAATCAGAAGGAGCTGGGACCCAATTACTCAGCAATCAAGAATGGTCCTAGCCACAAGCTCTGAAACTTTGTATGCTCTCCTTTTCCCTCATGCGGTTTGTCCCATTTTAGGACAAGGTCACCTACCTCAAAATTTCTGTCAGAGGCAGAATTGGAATCAAACCAGGTTTTAACAACGAGTTGATGTTGATCCAATTTCCGTTTCGCTTGAGCCCTCACTTCTTCTAATTTTAACAACGCGTTAATTCGATTCTCCAAACTGGAATCAAACCGGCTTTTAACAACGAGTTGATGTTGATCCAATTTTCGTTTCTCTTGAGTCCTCACTTCTTCTAATTTTAACAACACGTTAATTCGATTCTTGTATTTTCTGCGATAGCTGCAGAGAGGGAAGGAGAATATGTGGTGGTAGAATTGCCTCTCTGTCGTGAATGAGAAAGAAGGGTGAGTTACCCAGAACAGTTTTTGGAGTCACTCTATCAGCCCAGATTGCGTTTAACAGTTCATTATGCCAATTTTTGTGGTTTTCAAAGACCGTTCTCTTGATAATTTTGATCAGATTTTTATTAGTAGATTCTGCCAATCCATTGCCTTGAGGGTAATAGCTGGCAGAATATTTAAGTTTAATTCATTTTTCTAGAGAGAAATCACTCATCTCAAGAGATGAAAAATATGAAGCGTTATCAAATACCAGGCATTCAGGGATACCAAAACGAGCAATAATATTTGAATTCAAGAAGGTTATTACCTAACTGGTATTTACAGCTTTTAATGGGGCATCATCAGACCATCTAGTGAAGTAATCCATGGTTGTTATGATAAAATTATGCTGCTGTGAGGATGGTGGATTGATCAGGCCTATAATATCAAGACCCCACTGCTGAAAAGGGGAGTCTACTGAAACAGGTTGCAGAGGGAAGGCTGGTTTTTGTATCTGTCTGGATGCTTTTTGACAAATTACACACTTGTGACACAAAGCATGAGCATCTTTAAAAAGTGTGGGCCAGTAGTAACCTGCTCTTAATACTTTATGGGCAGTGGTATCTCCACCAAAATGTCCACCAGCTTCTCCTGCGTGAAATTCCAATAAGACCTTTTCTGCTTCATCTTTCTCAAGACAACGCATTAGTATTCCATCAAAATTTTGACGAAACAGAATACCATTAATCAATTGAAAGGAAGCATATTTTAATCTTAACACTCTTCTTTTTGTGGGATCCAGGTGACGGGGAGCTGACCCATGTTCTAGACAAAATTTTATATCGTCATACCAGGGGCTGACAGGGTTTTGTGCACAATAGATTAAATTTTGGTAATGTCGTCCTTGACTGGACATGTCATTTTCCTCTTGCTGTCCTACAACTGAGTCAATGACTAAATTGCATAACTCTTGTCCTCTCACTATTTGTGCTGGGGTGATTTCTATGTTGTACTCTTGCAAGGATGTGACCCAGTTTGCCCTCTTTTCGCCTAGTTCTCTTTGTACTAACAGATTTCTGACGGCCGGGTAAGGGACAATGATTTTCGTCCTAGATTTCAAAAGATAAGATTAGAAGTGCTTTACTGCTTTAAAAATAACATAGGCTTGCTGATCTACTGCTGGGTAATTAAGTTCTGCGCCTTTGAAGGCTGAGCTCATAAAAGCAATTGGGACTTCATTGTTTTCAACGTTCTTTTGAGTTAGGACAACAACATAAGAGCGGTCAGAAGCGAATGTGTAAAGAGTGAAGTCTTGCGAAAAGTCGGGGCTCATTAGAGAAGGAGCGCCTATTATGGCCTTTTTTATTGAATTAAAAGCCTAGTTTTCTGAAGGTCCCCAATGGTATTGCATGTCCTTTTTTATTAAGTTTTGTAATGGTCTCACCATTTCTGAAAAACTGGGGATGAATCTCCTGACAAAGTTTATCTGACCTAAGAAAGATTGCATAGACTTTTTTGACAAGGGAGGGGGGAGTTTTGAAATGAATTGAGTTCTTTCAGGGTCAATAATCATCCCTTCGCTTGATACAATAAATCCTAAGAGCCTACCTTGTTCTACTGCAAAGATAGATTTTTTAGGATTCAAAGAAATGTCGTACTTACGACATCGCTGTAGAACGGATCTTAGATGAGCTAGATGATCTGCTTTGTTTTTCAAGAAGACAGTAACGTCATCCAGGTAAACTAGGACATATTGATTAATTAAGCCTCGAAAAGCGATGTCCATCGCTCTCTGGAAAGTGGCACCAACATTTATGAGTCCGAAGGGCATCTTCCTATAAGTGTAGGTGCCCCATGGAGTGCGAAAGGTGGTTTTAAGTTGGTCTGGAGGGGACATGAGGACTTGGTTATACCCTGAAAAACTGTCCAGTAAGGATAATCTTTCAGAACCAGATACCTGTTAAAGGATCTATTTCATAGGTGGGACAGGGTAGTTGTTTTTATCATACGCTCGATTAAGATTTCAGAAATCGACACATAGTTGGATTTCACCACTCTTCTTCTGGACAGGGACAAGATTAGAGAACCATTGTGTGTGCCTGACTGGAAAGATTATCTTAGCGTTCAGGAGTTTATTTAATTCCTTCTTGACAGTAGGTTTGAGTTTTGGATGCATTTTCCTTAACTTTTGTTGAAAAGTTGGGTTTGGGGTTTCATAGGAATAACGTGTTGTATGATGTTAGGATCAAAGGTTTTTAGGTCGTCGTACGTCCAAGCAAAAAAATCTTTGAATTCCTTAAACAATTTAATAAACACTATTTTTTCTTGTTCAGAACATCCCACCCCTAAATTAATGCACTGTGGATTGTCTTTAGTTCCCAAGTTTACTTTTTCATGCGTTAAAGAGGAACTATTCGTTTTACAATTCACTGATTTTTTGAACTTGTCCTGAAGATTATAATTTTTTTCTAATCTAACTACAGATTTAGGGATAGAATTTACCATGTCTGATGAAGATTCAGGAGATCTCGGATCTTGTATTGTCGTGAAGTCACGAATATTTTCGTCATGAGTGCCTTCGTCGATTACTGCGCCCTGGAAAGTTTCTTCCATATGCAGGAAACTTATAATCTGTTGATCGTCATCGAAGACTCTCCAATTCGTGATGTTGTCTGGGACGGATGGTCTGAACAACAGTTCGATGGAGAATGCATTCGGAGACAAGCCTTCTGCAAGAAAAAGTTTCGAAGCTACATTAGCTAACAAGTCAACTTCCGAATTATTCATTCTAGGAATAGAATTTATGTTAAATGCAGAAAACTTATTCATCAAATTCCAAACCTCAGATTGGTAGCTTTTAAGGTGTGGAGATAAACAGTGGATATAATTTTTTACATGTCTAACCACAATTTCCGAATCGCCAAAGACAATCAAATTTTGAACGTTCATATCTAATGCTTTCCTGAGGCCTTGCAATAAAGCTTCATATTCTGCTATGTTGTTTGTACATTCAAACTCTAATATGCACACAATCAGGGTTTTGTTACATGCTGGATCAATAATCACGTAGCTCGCACCAGCTCCTTCTTTGGATTTTGACCCGTCAAAGTAAAGAGACCATATTTGATTTTTGTCAGGTGCATGTAACCTTTGGGTAAATGCTGTTGGCTGCATATATGTCAAAATTTCAGACTGCTATTCAGGGTTAGTGATAGCAGAAGTTTCAGCCATGAAATTGCCAAAAAAGGTATCCATCCCTTGTATTTCGGGTGAATCGGTAGAAGGTGTAAATGGCTCATTGGGATCATTTAAATCTGTCACTGTGAACTTTAGGTAACATTCACGATTTACCTTGATTCTATTGGGCTTTCCATTCTTGGGCAGCCACAGGTGGGACCAATCCGTCACAAAATAGCTGTGTAGCTGTTCTGACCAGTCTCTACTTAAAAACAAACCATAAACTTCTGGGATATCTACAACAATAATATCAATCACTTGATGAACTTTAGGGTTAGACGACAATCTTATAAGCACATTTCTCAATTCGCTTATAACTTTAACACTAGTTCGATCAAGCTGGATGATCTTCAAGGTGGATGGTTGAACTTCAACATTAATCTTCTGACATACAGACCAAGGCATCGTTAGAAGATGCTCGAGAATCTACCATACAATTGTGCACGTTCCTATTGAATATTTCAAAAGTTAACAAAAATGGAGGGACATTTCTGCGAGTGCTAATGGTGGAAGCTTGTTGCTTTTTACTTGCAGCCTCTAAAACTAATTTATCTACACTTGTTACATTATTTACAGGAAGGTCTCTTTTGTCGTGAGAATCAGAAGTAGTCTTGGCAGAGGCCTTCTGTGGAACTTTGGGGTTGTTCTGAAAACCTTTGTTACTGCTTGGATTGCCATTTTTGCTGTTCTCTACAATATTCTGTAGCATTTTTTGTAGAAGAAACGAGAATTTTAATAATTCATAAACATAAATATTAGCCCTTAACTTTTTTAGATCTTCAACCAAATCATAATCTAATCTTGGGTTTACATAATTCTGTTTAGTCTCAGTTGATTTAGACTGTTTTGGGGGAAAAGTCGTAGTGATTTCAGAAGAAGGCTTGTTTACCGTCTTACTCCTAGTATTGTAAGGATGTACTGTTTCGAAATTAGCTTGAAAAATACTATCCGAGAATGTCCAAAAATGTTTGGAGACGATTCATCTTCTTCTACTGTCTCTTATTTTGCTACTTCCTCGGGGATCTCAGAAGGCATCAAGTTATCTTGTGCTTCTAGAATCATTTGAATAGCAAATTGTAGGCTTTCTAGATTTAGGCCTTCAGTATTTGAATTAGGTCGATTGGTGGGAAAAGGCTTCCTAAATGGGGGTTTGTAGGGCCCTTTGCTCGAAGAAGCTTCTTCAACCGTCCTTTTCAAATCTATAACTTGATTGGACAGTTTTTGAACAACTTTGTGTAAGTTTTCTAAATCTGAGATTTTCGGTTGTGCTTTGTTTTGGGAAGGTCTAGGGAGGATCTCGATTTTCTTTTTGGAAGATGAATTAGTCTCTATTTCGTTACTAGTAGTGTATTTTAAGCTGAGGATGTCTTTCTCGATCTGACTGGCCTCTTCGAAGGCTTCTAACAGCGTGGCCTTCTTAGATCTCTTTACCCAAATGGCTATGCTTTGATGTAAGGCTTTCGTATAATATGCTATGATAAGATTCTCGATAGGCATCGAATCCGTAGGGATTCGGTTCTTTAGTGTTAAGAATATTTGATTAAAGTCTTTGATATTCTCTTTAGGGTTCATTCTTAAACTAGAAAGCTCCATGACTCGAACTTTTGGAGACTTGTCATCTCCGAACTTCTCAAGAAAACAAGATTCAAACTTCTCCCATGACACGATGGTATGGGGCTGTTGGGCGAAGTACCAGGTAGAGGAATTTCCCTCAAAGGTGTAGGGAAACAATCTACAGACTACGTATTCATGCTTGACACTACGGAGTCTAATGGATAACATAAACTTTTTGATGTGATATTCAGCGATCTGTGTAGAGTCCGGGTCAAATTTAGAGAGCCATTTCTCTGGGTGTTTGGGTAAGGGATGCTGAGGCCCATGTATGGCCACTGCATCTTGGTCGAGCCAGGGTCTGGTGAGATTGTTCTGATTGGCCATAGGTGTGGGTGGTGTCGAAGTCTAGGATGAGGAATTGCCTTCGTCAGAGGACTCTTCTCCCGAAGAAGAAGGAGATGAAGGAGGTAGTGATGATGGTGTACCAGATCCTCCTGTTGTAGGAGTGAGGATTGGATCTGTAGGGTTTAAAGTGAGGTCAGTGCCTCCAAGTTGTTCTCTGATATCAGAGAAGTCTAATGGTTGGTACAAAGGTCGTTTTGGTTGTCTTAAACAGGCGAAGGAACTGTGTGTTCTTATGAGAGATTGGCGGACAATCTCTTGTATGTCACCACCTGTAGGATTTGGAGTTACTGGTTCAACTGTGATCCGTAGATCGTCATTTGATATGGTTGCTGTTTGAGGGACAATGTTGTCATTTGAATGAATTCTAATCACTATAGGTGAGCGGGTAGGTGGTGGAAGAGTCTTACGACCACCTCGTTCCATTAATAATTTTCAGGCCCTCCTTCTAGCGCCATTTGTTGATGGGCGAAATTGACCGCTCGTCAACTGGAGGAGTGAATCCGGTCCGGGGTTGTCTACTTAACTCAAGCCGTTTGGATTAATCCACTCTGACGGTTTTAGCGGCTCCATTGGCCGATCTAAGTCCTATGAAAGTGAAAAAACAAAACTAAAGAAACTAACTTAAAAAAAAAAAAAAAACTGGTGAAAACTATATACAAATCTAAAATATATTCACAGTTTACTAACTAAAATAGTAGTTCCACTTATTATATGTATGGTGTATCGATACAATTATATCTCTAATATATGTATAATATTCACAAAATGCAAATTTTGATCTAAACCTGCGAAAATCAAATATAGATTGATTTATGACAGTGAAGCTATCATTCAGTGTTTTTTGATTTTTTATAACTTTTATAAACAAGAAATGAAATGGTAGCTGTCTAATTGAGAAACAAAAATAACAAACGATACAATGTATTTGGACTACAGTAAATTCTTATATTAATTAAAATAATAAAATGAAACCAACAAACTAACCTGTAATCACATCTTCTATTCGTCCTGTGCATATCATCTCATTTTGCTGTTTGATGAGGCCAACCTGCACCAGATCTTATCAATGCTTATCGTAAACGCGAAGCAGTAATGACTGAATGATAATGAAAGAACATGTAAGAGATGTAGCAACAACAATTTTATAATTTGACAAATGATCACATTAAGATAAATCTGGCTGTAAAAATTTGCATATAACTGCTCATTGAATAAAGAAGATTAACCTTCTAATCACCAAATTTGAACAGATTAATTGTTGTATATAATACGAGAGACATAAAACATGGATATCATATAAATTCCATCACATCAATATGTAATAAATCATGATATCTAAAGTAGTCACAATTTAATTACAAATCAAAATGATAAAAAACTTGAACAAAAATATGATATATCGAAGCTAAAGCTGTACCAACATCAACTTCCATTCAAGTCTGTCAATCATAAATCCATAGTTTCTGCTCCTAGGTAGCGATGGTTCTTAGTTTAAAAAACAATATATTTATATAGGCTACAGGATCAAAACGTTTCCCGTGGATATCATCAAATTTGTTCCAAAAATTGTGGGGGATGCAACCTCCCAGATTCTCATTGTTATCAAAACTAACATCCTATCCTAAAACCACACATAAAGAAATAGCATGCTGAGAGATGACACCAGCGATTCAAATCTTATTTAGAAATCATATGTACCTGTAAACGCACAAGAATAAACAATTTCAGATCATATTTTGGTTGTAAAAATCAAGAAATTCAAATTTTAGTAACTAGCTACAGAATCTCATGATTCTGTAGCTAGTTATAATTATAACTAGAATCGTGTTTTATTAAATCAATAAAAAAAGATTAGGTTTAATTTGAGCAAACAAATCATGTATTCTAAATAAAACCATCCTAAAATTATTTTTAAAACACCATACCTCAGATTAAGGGATTCGCCTTAATCAAGCAATTTTCGAATTCACAATGGCAGTCGCTACTTCCACGTTCTTAAAAACAACAGACCCTGTGGTTTTTTGTCTTTTATCATTGGTTTGGACTATGGATTGTAGTCTGTTATTCTCTTTTGTTAGCAAATTCACCTGGTCCTCCAAGGATTTAATCCAAGACTGAAGTAAAGACACGTCTCTGTAATACCTATCGAGCCATGACTGACATTCGTTGCATTACGACTGAATAGATTGTGTATTAGCAGTGATGGTATTAACAGGTGGGGAATTTTCCATTTGACTTGTCGGTTCTCTGTTGAGTTTGATTCTAGGGAAGTCGGGGTTGTCTTTAAGACACGGTGGAAGGTTTGTCACATAATCATAGGGTTTACCAGGGAAAAGTCCATACGAATATGGATATTCTTCAGTTAGAAACCGTTCAATTTTCGACTCGGAATCCTCGCTTAACACAATTGGGTTTTGGTCTGCACAGGGCTTAGGTTTATTTCGGGCACATCGTGAAGCCCAACACGCGACCCTTTTACCCTTGTAATTGATATCACTATTAACTTTACACTTTTTCTTTGCAGATTTTATAACAGACTTACCACCACCTTTAGGATATGAATTAGGTAGAGTGTTGGGTTGGGTAGTATCCGGATAGGTCGAGGGTTCCATAGAGGGCAAGAGTGAAGGAGGAGGGATGGCTGGCTCGACGAGGGTTTCTGTGACGAAAAACTTGTCAACCTGTCCTATTTCACTGTTAGCAAAGCCATTCCTTAATAGGAAGGCATCCCAACAATCACCATTTAACTTCAACTGATGAACCATAATAATTTTGATCAAACAGTTATGGAACAGGCTAGAATCAGATTTCTGCCTTTTAAAATGCTTTGCCATTTTGTATAAACTTCGAAGAAGAAAATAGGGCATGTTTAGGGGAAAATCGATAAAACTCATGAGCAACCGCAAGTGATATAAGAAAACCAAACCATATCTACCCTCACAGGTAACAAACTGCTTGAAAATAGCTAGCAGATCGTGCCATCTAGGTTTTAGAGCTATAACAAGCATACCTTTGTCGCAGCTGGTAATCTTCCTTGAGGTAAACAACAGTGACTAGGAAAGCTCCTCAACCTTTGATTTTTTAAACCACTTTTGTCCCATGGCTGGCAGACCGGTGGCTTGGCTAATGAAATCTTCGTTCAACTCAAGCTGGACATCTCCTATTTTAGCTCTGCAACCATCGAACATTAGCGCGAAATGTTGGGCGATGGTTAAATTAAAACCCTTGAAATTTTCCACAAAGACCTGCCAACCATTCCTCTCTAAGTCTTCTCGGGCATTATCAAATGATAACAAAGTCTAGACACTGTTGGGCTCAATCCTCACTACAGGGGCCATGGCTAACAACACATAATTGACAAGGAAATTGGTGATAGGGTTTGACAGAACAAGCACAGGGCCATTGTCGTGAGCTTCCCCAACACAAAGCAAAGGCAGGTCGAAATGGTAGGCAGGAACGTTAATGCTATGCGTGTGAAGAAAAATCGTATAGATCGAGGCCATGCACACATATCATACCACACTGTACTTGGAATGACACCTTAGTGTAATGGTACATATAAAAATCATAATGGTTTAAAACCAATATATGCATATCCACGATTTGATCACAAAATCAATATATCAAATAAACAATTGAATCATAGATTTTATAAATCAAAAACCTTATTAACAATAATCGAATGCTAAATGGGTGGTGTTTCGATACATATGTAACCAAGGTGTGTTTGAGACCAAGGAGTTAAACCATGAAAACAACCATGCTCATAACAAAATAAAACAAATCGACGATAAACCATATGAACATTAACCCTTTGACGAGATCAAACATGAATTCCAGCTATGAGTTTTCATACTTGCAGTTATGAAAACGAAATCAAAAAGTAGGTAGGTAGAAAACGACAGATAATGGTGTCGTTTGATGAGAAATGTTGCGACGAGTAATGAGAATTAAAAACCCGGTGTAGGCAGCTTGTAAAAATAGAGGTTAGTATGGCTGCCAACAGGCAGGGAAAGCAATGATGTTTGATCAGGATCTATCAAATTCTTTATGGGCAGAAGCTACCTCCACTGCCGTGTATATTTAGAAAATGTGTCCACATTCTATTTTGAAGGAAAAGACTCCTGAAGAAGTCTTCTCAGTGATCAAACCTGAAGTAGGGCATCTAAGGATATTTGGATGTCTTGTGTATATTCATGTCCCTAAGGAAAAGAGGGCAAAGATGGAACACTCAAGCAAGAAAGGGGTTTTTGTGGGCTACAGTGAGAACTCCAAAGCTTACAGGATTTATGTACTAGGTCAGGGGAAAATATAGGTACGCAGAGATGTGACTTTCCATGAGGAAGCCGCATTTAAGAAATCCAGAGAGCTTCAACGGGATTCAGAAGCAGTTCAACCAACTTCACCCTCTTACGAAAATGAAGAGTCAGATGATCAGAGGGAGGAACCTCGTGAAGGGCCAAGTAATGAGCCCCTATAACACAATGAAGTGTTAGAAAGAACTATTGAAGAACCTCCAAAAAAAAGGAAGCCAGTGTGGCTTAAAGAAATAGTGCAGGAAGACGAAAGGATAACTTCTCCCAAAGGAACTTTCCGGCTTTCAGGGAAAGGAAGAGGCGTCATAGGTTTGGAGGCTATGTTGCACTGATGAGAAACATTAGTGATGACAAACCTTCTTCATTTGAAGAAGTAGATAAATTACATGTATGGAAGGATGCCATGCTTGAGGAATACAGGTCTATTATAAATAACAATGTTTGGGACATTTTTCCAAGGCCAAAAGACAAATCAGTGGTTTCTTCCAAATTGATTTATAAGATCAAACATGCAGCTGATGGAAGTGTGGAAAAGTTCAAAGAAATATTTGTAGCTAGAGGCTTCACTCAGAAAGAAGGAATCGACTACGAAGAGACTTTTGCTCCTGTAGCCAGGTATACCTCCATTCGAGCTATTATTTCTTTAGCTTCCGTACTTGGTTGGAAACTACATTAGATGGATATAAAAACAACACTCTTGAATGGAAAGATTGAACATGAGGTATTTGTGGAGCAACCAAATGCTTTTATACTGCATAACAAAGGCACTCATGCATGCAAGCTAAGGAAGGGCTTGTATGGTATTAAGCAGGCTCCCAGAGTTTGGTATGATAGGATTGATGGCTTTCTTAAAAGCTTGGGATTTAAGAGAAGTGATGCTGATGCAAATCTATACTTCAAGGTAAGAGGTAACCAACATGTTATACTAATACTGTATGTTGATGATCTCTTTCTAATAGGAAATGAAGGGCTAATAGCCTGGTGCAAGAGGGAGCTAACCTCAGAATTCGAGATGAAAGACTTACGCTTGATGCATTATTTCCTAGGATTGGAAGTGTGGCAAAGACAGAGAGAGATATTTCTGGCACAAGGAATATACACAGTGGATGTACTAAAGAAGTTTGGTATGATGGATTGCAAATCCATGTCTACTCCGATGGTTACCAACCTGAAGAAGCTGCATGATTCTGATACAGGTTCAGATTTGGTGGATCCCACCATGTATAGGCAGCTGATTGGATCAATTATGTACATGATCCACACTAGGCTAGATATATGCTATGTAGTGATTGCAATGAGTCAGTTCATGACTGAACCAAGACAGAGACATTGGGTGGCAGCAAAGCACATCTTGAGATATCTCAGAGGGACCATTACTTATGGTCTGAGATATACATCCAGTGGTGGTTTATTTGTGCATGGGTATGCAGATGCTGACTGGGCAGGAAGCCCAGTGGATTGGAAGAGTACTTCTAGATACTGCTTAAGTTTAGGATCTGCTATGATCTCTTGGTCAAGCTGAAAGAAGGGATCCATTGCACAGAGTACAGTAGTGGCTGAGTACATTGCAACAAGTGATGCTAGCAACGAAGTAGTATGGCTTAGAAAATTGGTTTGTAGGTTTCTTGGTGACAAGTTCGAGATGATGGTGGTTCACTGTGATAATTAAATTTGCATAAAATTGACAGAGAACTCGGTATTTCACGACAAGTCAAAACATATTGGCATGAGGTACCACTACATCCGAGACTTCGTCCAGAGAAAAACTGTAAAGTTACAGTACATAGCCACGAGCGAGTAGGTAGTTGATATTCTGACCAAGCCTCTGACCTCGAGACAATTTGTGCAGTTGAGAGGAAAGATTGGTGTGGCTAAGAATGACTCTCTTGCTGAGAGGGAGTGTTAAATTTGTCAGCATCGACAATCATTCTCCATTGAGAGGCCATATGGGCTACCCTGAGGCTAGCCAGGGAGATTTGGAGAATCAACCAATCTTGTGAGGTATTGACAAAAGCCAGGGGGAATGGAAAACCTCTGTGAGTCAAACCAAAAGTCGGGACAAACGAGATGCTATGTGAGTCTAATGCAAAAGTCAGGGGGAACGTACAACCTCTGTGAACATAGAATGTCTAGTGCAAAAGTCAGGGGGAACGTACAACCTCTGTGAGCATAGACAGACTGGTGCAAAAGTCAGGGGGAACATACAACCTCTGTGAGCCTAGTCAAACCTTGTGAGCCATGAGCAAAAGTCAAGGTATCTAGCAAAAGTTAGGTTGAATGTAAAATTCCTATGAGCTAGAAACAAACAATATTCCTAATATTGCAAATGGGGTAATTGTATTGATCTAGTGCGTTGGCACATGTAAAAATTATCCACCATGAAGAGAATTTCGAATTGCCTTGTCAAGAGTTGTAACTAAAGTCTTGAGTCTAGTTCTATGTTAGAACTAAAGTGTAATGTTGAGTTGCAACTAAAGTCTTGAGTCTAGTTCTATTTTAGTAATGTTGAGT